>BQNB010005504.1:41800-101899 GCA_026074375.1 Tanacetum coccineum | reverse complement strand
CATATATAACATATATATGCCGAAATTATTTCAACTTATACAAGGTTATATAAGAAAAATCTTACCACTTGACTTTGGTACTTCACTAGTTCATTAAACACACCATACCTTGTTACTTTGACTCAAGACACAAAAACAAGAACCCTAGAAACCCTCATTGTGTTACTTGACCACTATTGCACCTTTTTGACTCTTTGAAACACATATAATGCAAGTAACTAGAGTAAGGTAACACATACACATAAACACTTAGCCAAAATTCAACAAAAACACCCTCTCTTGCTCCTTATAGCCCACGGCTTGGAACCATCATCCAACCAAATCCATAGCAATTTTTCTACAACCCATACACACTTATACACATTCATCCTAAGATATTCTAAGGTATTTCCAAGCATTGGCTAAGCATTTTCAAGTATTAATCAAGTGAAAGGAAGTTAGGGCTTATTTAAGAAAACTAGGGTTTTCTTTGGTGCAAGCTTTGGATTTTTATCTAAACAAGGGTTTAGGTTGTATTGGTCATCCTCTTCATTCACCATAAGGTCATCTAGAACTCTTTATGATCTTTCATTTATCATTATATGCATATGTTAGTTCTATTGTAGCTTGAATCACCATTTAGGATTTTAACATGTAAATGGAGTTTTTACTTATAATGATCATTTTGTACACTATTATATATGTTGTGATATTGCTAATATCATGTTAAAAAGAATGAGAAAGGATGGTACCATGTTGTTTTGGTGTAAAAATGATTAAGTACAAAGTAGGGTTTATAATGGTTTCTTAATATATTTCAAGTAAAAGAAATGCAAGTGGCATGGTAATGTTGATTATAGATTTTTAGTGATGATATATAGACACAAAAATAAGGTTATAACAAGATGGAAAGACTTGTACACACATGGTTTTATGTAAAATGGTTATATATAAAACTAGTGATTTATGGTTAATTATGAAAGTTATGATTTATAAAGGATTATGATGGACTTGTAAAGATTGGACAAAAGGACAACATATGGAACTATGGACACAAATATATGTATGATATAACATATATAAAATATAAGACTTTTGGTGGATTACAAAAATGATAAATAATGGAAACAAAGGTTAAAAATGGACCTAGCAAATTCAATCCCACATTCTGTCCAAAATTCGTGTAAGTAACATATTATTTTATGTTTTTATAAAATTCTACACATCATGACGATTCCGAAAAGGTAAGAAACTTGTCAAACGGATAAATAACGAAAAAGTTACGGTAAAAACAAGTTATACGTTAATAAACGGAGTCGTAAAAGAATTTTTATAAAAACTTTTTATAAAAATTATTCAAACAGCAAGTTTGGTATTTTTAACAAATAATACATATTTTTAGGATTCCAAAATGATAAGAATCGTAATTTTTCAATTAATAACGAACGAGTTATGAATTTCGCGAGTTTACGACAATTAATACTTTTATAAAACTATTTTTATAAAAGTTACTGTTCATGACAGAAATATTTATTTTTGTAAACCTCATAAATAAGTAGAACTTTCAATAACGTGAGCGTGCTCGAAAGAATCGTTAAAAACGGAGCTATAACGAATAAAATACGACGTTTACGGGTTTTACGACAACAAAAACGATTTAAGTAAACTCATGTCTGGTGTGAACAGTAAAAGTTACTGTTCATCAGAGGACCAAAATTATGAAAATGTCAAATATCGATAACTCGTCTTAATACGAAAAGATGGGCATAAGAAACGCAAGAAACGGACTTAAAACGCGAAAGTTATGGCGTATTTACCAAAAGTATGTTTATAAACGTTTTAATATTTATAAACATGTTTTCACTCAAACAATTAGATGGTGATTAGCTATATAGAATTATGCATGGTAGTAGTTAACAGTGTGATTAGTACTTATACGACCTTAATTTAAATAGGTTGCATCTGGTCGATTTGCGTGGCGCACTAATTGTGATACACTTGGTATTTGCTCACTCAAGGTGAGTTCATAGCCCCACGTTTTACATGTTTTTGTTTTATAAGTTTTTAGGATGAAAAACATGCAATGCTTTACAATTGGACACAAGTGGTTAAGTTTCATGTTATGATTACGTGTTGCCTAAGTAGCGATAACCCATATCTGAGCCCATTATCATGAACTGTCAATTGCGGGATTGTGAGCGCGAATGTTATTAATAGATCTATTGGGTTTGACAACCCCGTTCGGGTGATTAGCTATCACTGGACAAACGAACGTATACCATGTCGAATATAGGATGTTGCGGGTTAGAACATCACCACGGGCAATGTAGACCATTTATTTGGTATTCATTCATGTCAAGCTTCAGTGTCATGAGCTTAGAGCAACGTAATTACATTTATATGATGTCTGCATCTGTTGCATTATCATACACTTGGGAAATCTTGTGGTCCTACAATATATGATTTATCAAACCTATGAATTCACCAACATTATTGTTGACGTTTTAAAGCAATGTTTTTCAGGGGATCAGTAAGCACGAGGTGCAAGGGATACATTGGTGGTTTTGATTGGGATATCATGCATTAAAGATTTTGTCGCATTACATTTTGTATAACTGTATGGGCTAGAAATCTTTGTACTTTGAACAAGTGGACAAGTGAAGCTTCGGCTTATGTAACAAATACTTTGTTAAATCCAATGTATCAGTTTTTAAACGACTTTTTGGTCGTTCTATATACATCTTGTGTTATTGATCTGAGAAGTAACACGCCCCGGACCCTTATTCCGCTGCGACCCAATTTGGGGGTGTTACAGTTCGACACCCTACTTATCATGAAACTCCCACCGACCGGGTACACTGCCCGTTAAAGTGTTATTTTTTATTAAGTCGGAAAAATATAAATTTAAAACTTGAATCATAATTTAACACCACACAATGACACAATCAATCATATAAAATATGAGATCTATGGATTAATTTTTTTTATAAAGATCCTTACAAAGAAAATGATGGAATCAACAAGAACAAGCACTAAGATCCCTAGATCTACAACCCAAACAACAATAATAACCCACACCCCAAAACTCTTGCAACACTTGAATGAAATCAGCTTAAAACCCAAGAAATGGTGAGATTTGATGTTGTTTTATGGTGGAATGAACCCAAGATCTAGCTAGAATCACTAGATCCTTCATACCTTGATGAACTAAATTTGCAAAATTAATAATTGGGAGGGTTATGGTGTTGTTGATGGTTCAACTAAAAAGAGAAGGAAAATGAGGGATGTGTGACTTATATATATGAGAGAAATGAGTAGTGAAGGCTAGGTGTCATGACCATGCATGTGTGTTATTACACATGTACAAGTGTTATAACATAATGAGGGTTGTAAAACTCCCAATAAGTTTTACAACTCCCTAGGCAGTGTACCTAACCGTTGTAGTGTAGTATAGGCAAGACACGGGGGTTGTTATTGTTATCTAGGGGAATAACATGTAAAGGTTCGAA
This sequence comes from Tanacetum coccineum, assembly GCA_026074375.1. Taxonomy (NCBI): domain Eukaryota; kingdom Viridiplantae; phylum Streptophyta; class Magnoliopsida; order Asterales; family Asteraceae; genus Tanacetum; species Tanacetum coccineum. The sequence goes on along the minus strand of BQNB010005504.1, from coordinate 98,411 downwards.
CTAAATGTAACTAAGGTCTACAGGTTGAAAGAAGAATATTTTTGTATTTATATATTTTATGAAAGCAATTTAAATCCCGGGTTTGAAGGGGGTTTGTTTTAACTAATTATCTAATAATTAAACTAATCTAATGTGGAGAATTCGTATGATAAAAGAGAAGTGTTTACTTAATCATGCATGATCCTTAGTATGCTTCTCCTAACTCTATTGCCTTGTCACACTTGTGTAAAAATGAGAAAGTGAACAACCAACACCCTCTCCAAGCTATGAAGAGGGTACTTATACTCTTATGTGGCCGGCCATGGGCTCTAACATGGGCTTTCTATGGGCCTTGGCCTTTCTACCTTACTAAGGTTCCAAAAAGTTTCTAAGACTTACGAGCTACTTATATTAGGTGTGACCGAGTCTTTTCTTGATTCCTAACAATCTTCCCCTAAGGGAGGTCACATCCTTTTACAAAAATCTTAGGCTCTACATTCTACGAATGTCTTCGGTCTTTGCTCGAGGTCTTGAATCTTTATCTTTCAACTTGTGATATGTGTAGCGATCTTTAGACTTTAGGCTTGAGCTTGTTCCTTTAAGCTTGACTTGTATGTGAACTTGAACTTCTTTGAGATCATCAACCAAGCATAATCTCTTATCATCATCTTGTGATCTTTTGCCATCTTGTGTACTTGTGACTTTCAGACCGACATGCTCATACTTTTCTTGATTTTGAAAGCTTGTGTAGCCATCTTTCTTGAAATTCTTTAACTTTAACACTTCTTCACTTCATGGAAGACGTGCGGTATCATAGTAGCGGAAATTTCTTGAAATTATTTAACTTTAATACATCATCACTTCAAGAAAGACGTACGGTATCAGAGTAGCGGAAGTCCTAAAACATGTACTTGAGCTTTCATGATGTCTTTACATATGTTGATCGAGTATGAGCATGTGGCTATGAATCTTGACTTGTCTTGAACTAGCTACTGCCACCATCAGGATTACCTACATGAATGGGTTAGTGATAAACAACATGTATAGACAAAAGTGTCTTTGTCACTTCATCGAATACGGTTGCAATAACCATGGTTCCTCGTTGATCAGTATAAATACTGCCTGTGATCAGGTATAATTCTGAAGAATCTCCTTGACAAGGTTTCGTAGTTGCACTATCCGTTCTCATTACCAGAGCATCTCAAAGCTGACAACACGGTATGAGTGAACCAGTAAGACAAAGTCTCACCGATTGAAACAAAAATTGATTTGAAAATCTATCGATGTGTCACTTGCTAAAGTGATTTTGTGACACATCAAGATTTTTATGCATTTCAAAATTCATCAATCGTCAATTCATAGTCTGGACCGAATCGATATCCAATGCCACAAGTTCAATCCATATAGGATCTCACAAGTCACCTACCGCAGAGCTTGTTTGATGTTGGGTCTGGAAGGATTTCCATCGTCATTGTAAATACTTTAGTATCACTCTGATGTTCTAGTAATATCACAAGGATAATGCATAGGAATCTTAACATATTACTTGTTTTCACAGTGTGTGAGCAACAAATATATTGGAATTGTGTCCTAGTGAGATTTATGGATGATCTCTTTTGGTTCTAGACTCGATAGTGCACTTTTAGTTTTAGTAATCGGAGACTGGAGCGGACTGCCACCTTTTTAATACAAACTAACTCGGAGTGAGAAAGTCAATAGAAATGCGTGTAATCTCTATAAGAAATGAAACAAGAGTCTTTTGGGAGACCTTGAGTGGGTGGGAAGGGTTGTGCATCACATCAATGGGTCCATGATGACTATCTTCAATACCAGACAACAACTTAGGTGTTTCTGATAGCATATGTATTGACTCGGTTTCTGCCTAAGTGTAAGGAGGGCTTCTTTCTTTTCACCCTTTATCTTAACTTTTCTTTTTTATTCTTCAACCCCTTCAATGCTTACCAAGACTTTATCACTAACACCTTGTTGGGTTTGTTCTAGTGTTAGCTCTGTCTTAGTTCGCATTTTTCCCTTTTCTTACCTTTTCTCCTTTTTATCATACCTATGTACTTCTATTCTAATTAATGGAATGTCCCTGGGTAGATCCTTTCGGTTATGGCTGGATTGTGGGAACGAACACCTATACTTAACCACCTTATAACTCTAATTAATTAAATACATGGTGGGTCTTTTGGTATTGTTCTCAACCTTAAAACCATTTGAAAAACATCAATCAAGGTACTTTGTGATATAAATCAAAACATTTAGTACCTTAATGGTTTTTAACTTTCAAAAGTGTTCCCCTACATATGTGCACCGATAATCGAAAATGTTTTGCACATACGAGGAAGAAGCTGCACTAGAGTCATTCAGATCACATTTTACAAGTTATATATATTTTAATCGTTTCCCCCCCTTATCAAAAATATCAAATCTCTTGATATTTTGGATATCAATTGATTCAAATATGTATAAAAATTATTTAGGGAGAAAAATGTTCTAATTATATATAATAAGCCTTATTAGGAACATTTTAATGCTCTCCCTCAATTTATGAGGGTATTATATGGTGTTTGAGTACGTTAATTTGATTTTTTTTTAATCTACTAAGAAATTCTTGAAAATTCGTACTCAAACACTATATATGCCTATTTTAATAGTCTTACACTACTTATTTACATATTCACAAGATTTATAAATATGATAGAATGATCTTTAAAGAGTAGACCAAGATATGACAGAGTCATATTGTCCGCTGAAGCAGTCGAAGGTCTTCCCCGTATTCCCTACCACCAATAAACTTTTCCAAGCTTCTCATCAACCTTCTATCCAGCAACTAATAATCGATAGCCTTGATCATGATGTGAGACCTCTTTCTGTCTAAACTACTCCATCTTTTCTTTGGCAAGTAATCCATCCTCAGGTTTAAAGCAATATCATGAAGAACAGGTCTAACAAATGTGAGCATCCCGTCACTAAACTTGTAAAGTTCATCCGTGCGCATCAACATGTTTCTCTTGTACTTGTCTTCATAGATGATTCCTTGAGGATTGTTGTATGTAGTGTATGGAATCCTCTTAGAGATGTCAGAGCTGAATGTCTCTGGCTTGGTGATATTGAGCTTCTTCTGGTAGCTTTCGACTCCCATTTGAAGGTCTTCCACTCGCTTAAGGATGTCAATACATCTGGTAAACATCCGTAATGCCACACCTAAGTCAAAAATGACATCTCTTTCAAGATTGAAGAGTTTCTTTTAAACCAAGAGAAGCAACATTTCTTCAATATCATGAAGGTGAAGTCTTGGAAAGTCACCTTCTTTGAACTTGTATAGTTGTTGATCTTCTCTTCGAACTTCAATCTCTTCCAAATAACCATAATCATACCACTTCATAACTTTCACTTTGGTTACTGCTATAATTCTTTTTGTGGAGTATACCTCATGTTTGGAAACCTTGTTGCTTACGAATCCATAGAATCATCGTCGTTTAGGACCCAGTGTGAAGTTCCCTAGACAGCATGTCTATCATAGGCTACCTTTACTGGACTCCATACCGATGGAACCATGTATTCAATGCTTGGAATATCATACTTAGCTGCCTTTGTTTTTGTTGTAAAAGTTGTATATTTCTTGCTTGAGCTTCCTCCCCTCAGATACTCGAGATCATTGTTGAAGAAGTAGTCAATAGGAACAACTTGATGACCACGATCCATAATCAACGGTAGTGGCTTGCTAAGGTTAAATAGATATTCCTTTCCTTTAGGGTTATTCTAGTCCAGTCGATCAGTTACAGCTTTATAACATTCTTCAATGTTATACTCGAGTTTCACACGACTTTTGCATGTCCCTTTGAGAAGATTAAAAACTGGACCAACAAGGTGATCTTGTGTCAGATTATCAATCTTAAGATGGTTCATGACATATGCTGAGAAGTCGATAGGAGTGCTTATAAGCTCATCAAAAGAAAGAGGAGGTTTTTTTGCTTGAGCAATTTTGCTGATCTATGTTTGAGGTGGTCTAAAGTCAACTGATTTTCTAACATTTCTATCCGAATCAGGAGTCGGAGGCCTTTCAGGTTTCTTGAACCAGTTATGCTTTGGAGCGGCCTTGACATTGGATTAATCATCAGTACCTGTATCTTGTCCTTGATTCTGTGGCTCTTGAGTATCTCCAGCCTCAAACACTGTCTCCTCTGCTTGTGCAGACTTTCTAGTAGATTTTGGTTGAGATTTGGAAGTGCCTTTGGAAGATTAAGTTGACTTGGCCTTCTTAGATGGTTCCGTGTCTTTGCTTGTTTTTCGTCTTTTTCACCCTCGGTCTGATCCAGCGGGAGGGCCTTTTTTTTATTAGCATCATCTAGTTTCCTTTTCTTTAATTTATCAAAAATTCCTTCATCCATAGCATCTTCATCCTCAAGGAATGACTCCATGAGAGCATGATATAGAGCTCTTTACTTTAGACTTTTGTTGAATGACTTGGATTTAGTCATTGTTTCAAACAGGGTAGTTTTCTGATCAAATTCTGTAAGGGCGGTGGTATTAGATGGTGATAGTTTCTTTTGACACTTGCTGCTTTCTTGCATGCTCCATCTTGATTTCTTAGATGTCTTCAACACTTTTCTGAGGTGTATATTGCTGCCTGTGTCTCTCTACAGTCTCAGCTAGAACAGAGTGTTCTTTAATGATGTCAGCAACGTTTTTCTGAATCACCTTATGCATAACATCATCCAGGCTTGATCTGAGGTACTCTTTTATAGCTTTTGGGACTTCATATTGAATTGTTAAAATAACTTTTGTGGAGTTATAAACATTTTTGAGCTCTTTTACACCTCTTAGTTGGAGAGCAGCGACGGTTTTAGATTCAGAGACGGCAGTGGTAGAGGTTGTAGCTTCAGTTGTTGTTGGTGTTGGGATCAGTGTTGATTGTTGAAGGTGAGGAAAGAGTGAAGTCAGAAGAGAGGAAATAGTTATTGCTGACGCAGTTTTAACGGTTTCAGGTGGATTGGTGACATTGTGTTCAGGGGTTACAGAGACAAGAATGGTGAGAAGTGGTGAAGTTCGTGGAACTTCATGTTGAACATTAATATCCAACATGGAGACAACTTCCGTGTCAACCGGGGGAATGTTATCAAAGTTGAGATATTTAGCAGCATAGTTAGATGAAATAGAAGAACTTGGAATTAGGCCTTCAGTCTTCTGTGTTGCCTAAGCATCATCCTTGAATTAATTACTTCCACCCTCTTGATTAACGTTCTCGTGCTCATCATCTTCTGTTTCAGCATTAGTCATCTCCTTATCACCTTTCTCTTCGTTGTCAGGCTCAGCATCTGTCAATCTAACATTGACATCACCATACAATTCTTCATTGATCCTTTCATACTCTTCTTCGGTTACATCATTTGATTCATCATTCGTTTCATCGTTAGTAGGTACATAGTCTTTAGGAGTATGTACGTACTCATCATCTTATGTTTCTTCTTCATCATCATCAGATTCTGTCTGTTCATCATCAGCTTGTTCATGATCATCATCACTTTTAAGGACATCTTCATCATCACCTTATTCATTTGCTTCATCACCACTATCACCCCAAGATTCGTTCTTACTTTTAGAATAATCCGTTGTAGACACATCGAGAACCCCTGGTTTTAAACCAGTTCCTTTACTTGTGTCTGTTGTCTTACCTTTTAACTCATCAGGAACCTTGGATTCGAAATCAGCTCCCTCACTTGAGCCACCTGCTTGATGAACGGTTGTTTCTCTTTTGCTTATTCTAAGAGCCTTTTTCAATTGAGATTCCTCAAGTAATCCGGCATCGGATAACAATTCAATTCCCTTGCTTCTTGCAACCTTTGTTGGAGCTTTCTTCTTTGACATAGAAACACCAGGAGTGTCTCAGATTTGAACACAAGAAGACTATCTTTTAGTAGCAGGTTTCTTGGTAGGTTTGTCTTTCTTAGCAGGTTCAGGTTCTTCTTCCTCTACTATGACAAGAGTTCTCTTCTTTGAAGGAGAAGCAGGTTTCTTGAGTTTCCTTTTCATCTTAGGTGATGCTGCACCAGTGGCATATGCAAGATAAGTCTTGTAGGCATTAGAGTCCCGCATCTGCTGATTAGTCATCCTGTTAGGAAGTACTACTCCATATATTTGGAAATCCTCAAACTTGGAGACAAATCTTATGGTACCCAAAATGCTGTCATCCAGAGTAGTATGCATAAACATTATGTTCCCCATCAAAATTGACTTGTATTTAAAGATGAAATGATGAATGATAGCTTTAGTGAATCTCGGGTAGTACATCTTTTCTTGCTTCTTGTGGTCTCTGTTCTCTATTTGGAATGTGAAGTCTTCCCAAAGTAGTTCGACAAAGTCAACATTCTTCTTATAGAACATTCCTCATAGAATTTAAGCTCTTGAGAGTCGGAGCTTGTCAAGACCTGTAATTTTCCTAGATAAGCACTTATTGATGATTACAACAAAGGTTCTCCATGGTTGGTACATGTGATCAACAACCACTTTAATGATATATTTAATGTCTCCTTTGTGGCCAAGTTCCTTAATGAAGGAGACGATCTCTTCATTTGATGGGAGTTCATCAAAGTCTTGATTCGAAAGTCTAGGACAGATCTGGAAGATTTCTCTGAATACTTCCATATCAATTCTGTAACTTTTCTTATCAATCTTGAACCGGTAAGTGGTTGAGTCTTTCTTGTTGATGGTGAACCAAAATTGTTGCATATATATTTCTGGAACATCTGCAGTGATGAGAAAAGCGGGATAGCATGTAGTAAGAGCAAGAGCATCCAAAACAACTTGATATGTGCGTTCTTTCTAAGTCTTTGCTGGATCAATTCTCATATTGCACTTACCGATATTGACTCGTTTCTCAAGTGGTACCAAAGCGTTGTCAAGAGCAACTTGTTGAGCGGCTGTAGTAGTCATGGTTCTGCTAAGATTTACCAAATACAGTTTATACACAAACAAACAGATATGCATTATACTAAGTGACAATCTGGCTCATGTTTATTGATTTTAGATGCATGAAGGGAATTCTAATTAGGGATCAGGCGTAGTTTATTAGGCTTTGAATTACAAAACAGTTAGAATTAACAACAATCAGTGAATCAATATGGATTAATAGACACCTTAGCAGCTAGATTGATTACTAAGAAAAATATTACCCTAAATAAATCAACCAGTGAAAAATTTAAGGTAGAATTCACCTAGTGTGCACTGCATATATAATTCGGCCAGTTCTAAGATTGTGTATAATTCTCCTAATTAAACTGCATAATTCGCCTAGTTGAAATATTTATGTATACTTCGCCTAAGGATAACTGTATACTTCGCCTAGACAAAAACATGTATAGTTTGCCTAAGGTAAGTGATTAATTTGCCTAGTGAATATTGTGTATAATTCGCCTAAGCCAATTTGTATACTTCTCCTAGTGAATTGTGCATAATTTGCCTAGAACATTGCATGTATACTTCGCCTATTAAAAGTATAATTCGCCCTAGCCATATTTTCAAAATCCACAAACTTCACATTTAAGCATCAAAATCATTCTCAACGTGTCCCTTAGCAACCATAAACATCATATGACCCTTTTATAACATGAATTAACCATGAAAATATCAAGATATGTAATTTTCGACTCATATGAACTCTTAAACCTAAGAAAATCAAGTTTTGATGTTAAATCTTGTTTAAGATCACTCTATTACTCACCTAGGATCATTGTAACACTTCTTATCACAAACCCATGAACTTTATCAAGTTATTGATCCTAAACCTAAATTTTTGACTCAAAGAATCATACAAAACACATTCATATGTTAACATAATTAGAAACTATTTTAGACACATGTTCTATACACCTAATAGATCAAAACCCGTCAACCAATTTAATAATTCATATACTTTTCATATTGAAGAACCCTAAATCAAGATTTAGGGTTTTCAGTCCAAATTGTGGATATAAAATGAATTCCTTTTGATTAGAAGCTTGTTAGGGTGAAAGAAACATATTCCTAGTTTACCATAATGATTGAAAAACCCGAGTTGATGTTGTTCTTGGTTGGTCCGATTACAAAGAGATGGAAAAGGGGTGTGTTTGTGTGTGATAAAATAAGGGAACGGGTAGGGGGTGGGAGGTTATTCAAAATCTTTGTGGTTTTGACCCTTTCACCCCCTAAAGTTTCATATCCCTTTCATTTTTGTATTACAACATTCCTAAGGCATTTCCAAGTTTTACTTTTGGCACTAATAGTCCCTAAAGGTTTTATAAAACTAAGCTAAGCCTTAAGATTTTCTATCACAACCCTAAAGGCATAAACACATAAAATCTAAAGCCCAAATGAGTTAAAATTAATTACCTCCCCTTTAAATATTAATCCGTTATTGTTTAAAACCTTTTTCCTATTATCACTTGATGAATTTTGAAGAAGATAATTTGACCTTTTCTCCCCCTCAAATAATGTCCCGTTTTCTATTTAAAGAGTTGTAGACATTGTTTGAGTGGTCAAATGCCTTGAAAAATGATTTTTTGATGAAACCGAAAGATGATTAAGTTTTATTTTGAAAATCAACACAATAAAAATAAAATTTCTCTTATTTTGACAAAAAGATGCACTGACACGTACATTAATTTGTATAAAAGAAGCACGGGTTGTGTTGCAAAGTAAACACAAGCCTTTGAATGAATATGAAGTAATTCATTCCCGATAAAAATGAATTTCCCGTTGTGAGGTCAAGTTTTCTATTTAACGAAATACTTGCCTTAAAGATGAAGATCGGGTTGCTATCTGAAATAATAGCAAGCCATTTGACATGTTTTGAAAACATTTAGAACTTCTGCTCGAACTTCATTTACAACCTCGTATCATTATTGAATGAAATTTCTAAGGCCGTAAATGTTATCGATTTTCAGAAGACACGTCAGAGATACCTACTTTTGTATTTTTCTAATTTTTTAATTTTGATTTTGTTTTCTGGTTTTATATTTTTATATTTTCTTTTTGAAAAATTTAGATAAAATGAAAAATCTTTTTGGGTTTTTATATTTTCTTATATACATATGATACACAAGATATACCACGAGTTGCCACCATTACTCGTCCTCTTCCTCTGCCAGACTCTTTAGCATTTCAGGAGAAATGCTTTTCATACAAAGCTTTTCGATCAAGAAGGTGAATCTTTCTCGTGGTAAAGGTTTGGCAAAGATATCTGCCAGTTACTATTCAGTTCGGACAATGTATAGTTCCACTATTCTATTCTCTACTTGCTCCTTTATAAAGTGGTATCATAAATCAATTTGCTTGGCTCTTGAGTGTTGAACGTTGTTGCAGCAAAGAGCAATATCATTTTTGTTGTCGCAGTACAGAGGAATCTTATTGAATTGAAACCCATAGTTTGTTAGTTGTAATCGCATACAAAGGGTTTGAGCACAACATCCAGATAAGGCAATATATTCAGCCTTTGTACTCGAGATCGCAGTGCTCTTTTGCTTCTTAGAAGACCAGCTAACAAGTTTATCACCTAAGAATTGGGCGCTTCCTGATGTACTACGTCTAGTGTCCTGATACCCTGCGTGATCTGCGTCTAAATATGCTGTTAGAGACATACCATTATCCTTTGATTACCAAAGACCCATGTTAATGGTTCCTTTTAGGTATTGAAAGATCCGCTTAACCACATTTAAGTGCTTTTTGGTAGGCTTTGCCTGATACCGGGTACATAAGCAGACTGCATAAATAAGGTCGGGTCTACTAGACGTTAGATACATGAGGGATCCACTCATGCCATGGTAATGTGTAGCATCAACTGGTGTCCCCTGTAGATCAGCATCCACTTTATTCTTTTCCACCATGGGTGTGTCTATAGAATCACTAGTGAGCATACCATATTTTTTAATAATTTCAGAAGCATATTTTGATTGGTATATAAAGATGACTATAGGACTTTGAGAAATTTGTAATCCTAAAAAGAATGACATTTGCCCCATCATTGACATCTTGAACTTAGTGGTCATAAGATTAGCAAACTCATCATACATAGCAGTATTAGTTGATGCAAATATTATATCGTCGACATAAATTTATACAAGTAATAAGTCATTTCCTGCTTTCTTTGTGAAGAGTGTTGGATCGACTGCACCTTTGGACAAATGTTGTGAGATGAGGAAGCTTGACAGCATGTCATACCATGCACATGGTGCTTGTTTGAGACCATAAAGGTCCTTTTTGAGCTTGTACACATGCGATGGGTTGTCCTGGTCAACAAATCCTTCTAGTTGAGAAACGTAGACCTCTTCCTTAAGCTCGCCATTTAAGAAAGCCGTTTTGACATCCATCTGGTAGATCGTTATATTCTTGTTGGCGGCATTTTCTATGAAGATACGGATGACCTCTATTCTTGCAACCGGTGCAAATAATTCCTCAAAGTTTATTCCTTACTCTTGCCTAAATCCTTAAGCAACCAGTCTAGCATTGTTCTTGAGTACCCCGCCAAATTCGTCTGTCTTGAACTTGAAGATCCACTTCAATTTGATCAACATTACTTTATCTAGACATGGTACCAATTCCCAAACTTGTAGTCTTTCGAATTTATGAATTTCTTCTTGAATTGCCTTAATCCATGAGGATGCGAGCATAGCTTCTTTGAAGTTCTTTGGTTCTACAGAAGTTAGGAATGCATCAAAGTAACACCACATGACATCAGTTTTGAGTTGCTTTCTAGTGGAGACTGGTCGAGACGGGTTACAAATCACGTTTGCCAATGGATGATCCTTAGTGTATCTGCCAATCAGTTCTAGTGGAGAGTGCAAGGACTGCGAATTTGACAATGATTCTTGAGAAGTAGAAACATCATGAAGAGGTTCATGACATGGATCGTCAAAATGTGCATTTGGTATTGGTCCTTCAACACCTTATGAGATGATTGAGGATTGTTGTTGTTGGTTAGTTGATGAAGTAGTTGATGAAGGTGCATCTAGATTAATGGTTGTTGATGAAGGTGAACCGGCTATATCAATAGAACGTGGTGCAACGGCTACTGGAACTGGAGAGATAGCACTTTGTGGAGGATTGAAGTATTCATCAAACATTGGTTGGAACAAAAGATCCTAATCATTTCTCGTTGGTAGATTAAAAGGTTGTTGAGGAACAGGGTTTGGTATGAGTCCTGAACTGGATGTTACAGGAGTCATAGGTTGAAGCCCGAGTCCTGAACTGAATAGTTCAGAAGCCATTGTTGTCAGCTTATCGAATGTTACGTGTATAGTTTCCATGATTTTCCGGGTTCTTTTATTATAGATTCTGAAAGCTTTCTTTGCCGACGCGTAACCAACAAAATCCCAATATTGGCCTTTGCATTTAGTATACCCAAATCCTCACTGTCATTGGTCGGATAACATTGTAAACCAGAGACATGAAGAAATGATAAATCTGGCTTGTTGTCGTGCATCAGCTCATATTGAGTTTTGTTGTATCGGAGATAGATCAGGGAACGGTTTTGGGTATAACAAGCTATATTGATTGCTTCAGCCCATAGAAATAATGGAGCTTTTGAAAATATCAACATTGTACGAGCAGCTTCCACTAGAGTTCGGTTTTGTCTTTTGACAACGCCGTTCTGTTGAGGAGTGTGAGCAACAGATGTTTGATGCGTGATGCCGACATTCTCATAAAATTCGCGAAGAGTCTGATTGACGAATTCATTTCCATTATATGTTCTAACATTACGGAATGTGGCATTCAAATGAACTTGAATATTTTTGATGCATTTGATGATAGCGTCAGGTGCTTCATCCTTTGATCTCATAAATTTGACCCAAGTAAATCGTGAGTAATCATCAACAATCACCAAGATATACTTTTTCCTATTAATGCTCTCCACACGCATCAGACTACAAAGATCCATATGCAGAAGATAGAGTTTCTCTTGGTTTGTGTCTTCAGCCTTGGGTTGATGAGAGGATTTCTTGCTGTTTCCTAATGCACATGCTGAACACAAATGATCTTTCTTGAATTTAAGCTTTATAATGCCTCGTGCAAGACCGTCTTTGCCTAGCTTGTTAAGAGTACCGAAATTGAGATGAGATAATCTATGATGCCATAACCAACTCTTAGTTTTTGAAGCTTTTGATAGTAGACAAATCAAAGAAGTCTTTAGCATGTCATCAAGAGAAATTGTGTACAAGTTTGTGTCTCTGGATCCTGAAAGTAGGTCAACATCGTCTAAATTTCAAATAAAGCAAGTGTTTTTCCGAAAAGCAACTTCAAGTTCCGAGTCATAGAATTGTCCAACATAAAACAAGTTATGTCCAAGTCCTTTAACATAATATACCCTTTAAATAGTTACATTTCCTAGCTGATAGTCACCATACCCCATAATCTTTGCAATCTGGTCGTTTCTGAATCTAACAGTTCCCAGAAATTTACTGACGAAGTTCATGAGCCGAGAGTGGTTCCCTGTCATATGTTTAGAGTATCTAGAGTCCAGATACCAAAGAATAATCTAGACAACCTATCATTGACAAGAGAAGAAGAAGATGGAACATCTGTAGTATTGGATCCCCATGAATGATTGGGTTCTGAGTTGTTAGCATTCTTAGATTCTACAATCTTAGCTTTTTTTACTCGAACCTATAGTTGTTATTTGTTTAGGTCTCTTGGTATAGACTTTAATCTCTGGTTTTGGTGTTTTAACTGAATTATAAGTGGTTTCCTTAAGTTGCACTACTTTCGTGGGAGTGATCCTAGTTAAAGGGCACGAGTTACCAACTATAGTGAAAAGTCTTCTTGTTGGTTTCCACTTTATCCTATTTTAGTGAACACTTTACCCGTAGGTTTCCAAATATTATGTTGTTGGCTTTTCTTAGCAGACTTAGATTTAGAGCGCACATTCACATCAATCACAAAATCAAGGAAACACACATCATGATTTGCATCAAACATACATTGATTACATTTAACACAAATTAACTCAGAATTCGCATTTAACATAGTATGCTTAACATTTGCATCACAAATATGGTCTTTAATACAATTCTTTTTATTAGAACTTAAATTAACTCTCCTAAGTTGGACTTATACTTTATTCTTCATGTTGCTACTTGGTGTTTGCAAGATCCTATCATTCTTTTTATTGCCTGTAGGCTGTGATCTGCTAGCAATAGTAGAATTCATCAATCCTATAGAACGCAACACAGGTGTTTTAGAATCTGGTGTTTTGGATGACTCTACTTGTTTATGAATGTTGCTTGAGGATGTGTGAGGTTTTGAAAAATTAACTTTCTTGACTTTGTTCATTGGTGTGATAGTTACTAATTTCTTGCTATGTTTATTCGCATTAGGGCATGTGTCTTGAAAATAAACAAGTAACTCTTGAATTCGTTTAGCATGCTTATAGGCAAAGTCTAATGCATTATCTAAAGGTTGTATTGCTTTAACTTGTTCGACTATTCCCTGAAGAACGTCTGCTTGTTCCTGAGTGTACTTAAGATAGTCTATGTGAGCATCCCTATTTTTCAATATCCTAAGAGCTAAAGGATCTAAATCAAGTTTGAACATCCCTGGAGAAATAGTTGTGGCATTAGTTATTATGGCGGCATTATCAAGCATATTTTTACTTTTTAATTTCCTTAATTCATTTTGTAATGTTGTTGTTACAAAAACCTTTTCTTGAATTTTTCCTTTTAAATCCGCATTTTTCATAGACTTAGAGTTTAATTGAGCAATCAAAGAGTCACAATGTTCTTTAGAAAGAGCACGTGTCTTTTTAATCGACTCAAATTGATCTTTGTAAATCTTTTCAAATGCTCAATTTCTTTATGCAAACTCTCATTTTTAGAAAGTAATTTGGCCACACTATTGTCCAATTCAATGTTTATGGTCTCAAATTCAACCATATCATGTTTGACTTTCTCTTCCTTGTCATTTTTTCTCATAGATTTGATATGTTCCTTCAACTTACAAATTGTAGTGTCTTTAGCATGTAGCTGATATTTCAAATCGTTATTTTCAAAATATCCTGGAATTTGAAGAGAATTTTGATTATTACTGTATGTTTCCTTTTGAAAAATTTCTTGATTGAGTTGCATTGTTAACTCAAGAGAAATGCAATGTTTTTAAGTTGTGAGTAACTTTTTGAAAGATCAGTATACGCATTTTGTTTGTTCAAAAGCTCAACATCAAGATCCAAACACTTAACACAAAATCCACTACTATGCATTTCCACATTCACAAAATCATCAAAAAAATAGTAGAATTCATCACACATATCATAACATCTTGAGACATGATTTTGTGTAAGATTCGATTGTTTTTAAGAAAAAGTTATTTCTTATGAATTTCAAAACACTGTTAGTCTAGAGAACACTATTGAACAGCAGCTTCCATCTAGTTAAAAACTATTTGTACATCCATTACCTCATTTAAAATATCTTTATCAAAAACATTGAATATGTCTTTTAAGATCTTTAAAAATGGAATTATTTCATTTAGAAAAACAGCTTTAGTGTGTTCAAACCCCCATTCCCCTTTTGTAATAGCACCAAGTGTAATTTGCTTTTTCACCACGATGTCAAACTGGGCCAATGGTATTTTCTAAAACTTTTAAGGCTTGTATTAAACCAGCTTACTTAGGGATTCCATTTAGGGTGTGAAAGTTGTAACCAGAAAGGCTCTGTTTCATCAGAGCAATGCCTTCTGTGAACAAAACGTTATACCATAATTTCAGACAATCGAATTAACTCAACATGCTTAATTCGAGGAGTATTAACTTCCTTCTTTTGAACGTTGGATTATTTTGTTCTGCAAGCATTTTTAGAAACGACTAACTTCTTCCACAATCTCAATGTCAACCTCATCATCATCACAACAGACTAGCACAATGTTTTGACTAGATATAACACTACCAACATATAAGGTTAGCTAATCATACCTTGAGCTTTCTTGAGATAAAATGGTTTTTTATAAACCAAGAGCGTTGTTTGTGAGTGTCACGATAAAACTCTATGGGCTTTGGTTAACATGTGCCCATGTGCACTGTTTGAGCAGATTGACCCACTTTGTAAACAATATTATCCAGTTCCTTTATCTTCTTTTCTAAATCAATTTTTTATCCATATATTTACTTTCCTTTTCTTTGGATTCATTTTTGAAAACAGTAAATGTTTGTAATAAATATTCCTTTTCTTTAATTTGATAAGAAAGATTTTGTTCAAGTGAGTCAGTTTGCTGCTTAAGTGCAAGCTTTTCCTTAATCATATCATCCATTTGAGAACCAATCATTTTTTCACGTGTTCTTAAATCAATATTAAGACGTTATTCAAAAGTTTTGACTCGTTCTTTATATCTCTCAAGCTCAGCGGTTAAGGATTAATTATTCTTTTCTTGATTAGCCTTTTTCCAGTTATTTACATGAATAATCATTTGTTCTGACATTTGTTCAATCACAGATAAAATCACTGAATCTTGTTGTGCATATAAATTAGTATCTTGAACAGCTGCATGTTGCTTTTCTTGCAAATATTAAGAGTACGGAATGATATTTCTATCACTTGTTATCTCATTATCTGTAAAATCAACAACTGGTGTTTGTTCAAAACCCTGCATTGCATGCACACTTTGATTATCCATATCAGTATGATAGGGTTCAAAATGAGGTACCTCTGAGATAATGTCAGAACCATAGTTGGAAAGATTGGCTATCAGAACCGCCTTTGCATTATAGAAATCATCATAGTCAGAATTATAACCATCAAGATCCTCAGTCTGGAAAGTAGCTGTGTTTGGAATGGTTGTCTGAGCAGTTTGACCGTCTGGAATGCCTGGATCTGCAAGAAATGCTAGTTGCTCTTCATCCAAAATTTGACCAGATTCCTTTGCTTCAGCCAACATTGCCTTTTCCTTAAACCATGCAGCGTTCCTTGGCCTCTTAGGCTGAGTGCTTTTCCTAGCCATGTGTCCTTCACCTTGACAATTATAACATTTAACCACCCTTTCCTGCCCTCCTGTAGTATTTCCCCCAGAACTAGTAGCATTACCCTTATAGCCAGTACCAGCATAACTTTGTCCTTGCCTTACTTGAACTTGTTGCACAGTAACCCTGCCATCTTGAATGGTGGCCTGGTTTCTCAGATTAGAGGAAGTTCTAAGGTGATTGTTGGTTGAAAGGAACCTTGAAGAAGCTGCAACTGTTAGGAAAGCCATTGCGTTATTAAGATAGGAAATTGGATCATCTCCTTGATTAAACACAAGAACATCAAGACCTGAGTCTATTTGAGGGAACTTAGTCATTGGTTGTGTTAAAGATTGAGGTGAGTTGTAAGCAATTGGTGGAACAGATTAGATTTGATGATCCATATAAGACTGGCATTGTTGTGATGGTGGAACGGATGAATGACTGATTTGTGGTTGTGATAGATGAGGTGGTGGATACATTGGTGAGTTTGATTGAGGAGAGTGAATTTATGGAATTATGGTATTTTTTGTTGAGGAAACTATGTAGAATTGTTTAAAGAGTGATAGTTGTTAAGTTGAGATGGTGATTGATTGTAGTTAGCAACAAATTCAAGAGGATCTTGGTATCGTTCACGCATCAAGCGAATTTCATTTGCATGTGCCTCATGTTGTTCGAGATATGAGTACAATTGATCATAGTTTGTAGTATGCAAATCTCTAGCCAACTTCACGTCCGTCACAAACTTGCTCCATTATGGTGGTAGACTGTTCAGAAACTTTGTATCCACTTGGACAGGTCTCATTGACATGTTGATAATAAAAAAAAAAAACATTTCATGTTTTTGCTGTTGAGCAAATCTCCAGTAGTACTGATACAGTGTTTCACCCTTCACAAATGAAAACTTATCAAACTCGTCATACAATTTACATTCCTTTTCTTGTAACGATAATTTTGTGCCTTGCATAAGAAGCTTAACTTTGTCCCATATCTCTTTGGCAACTTTATGATGATTTATAATAGCATACACATCCGGTGAAAGACCTTAAAGAACAATGTTTGTAGCTTTAAGATCACAGTCAGCTTGGAGTTTCTCTGCAACTGAAAGTTCTTCATACTTCTTTGTCCTAGTAGTGCCATTCTCTTCAGCAACAGTAGGCCATACAAGTCGACCATTTTGAACTGAGTTAAGAATCATTCTCCCGTTCTCCCGATTCTCTATGTATAGTTCCATACGACTCTTTTATGAGTCATACAAAGATTTTTCCAACATTGGAGGATGGTTGTCTGCAACGACAATGATCATAAATTATGCTAATGTTGTCATTTTGAATTGATTGATTAAATGAGAAAAAATAACTTTTGATCATTCAGTGATTAGAGGTTATTGTGTTAAAGTGAGGTTTTTAAGTGTTGAAGTAATAGGATTACACGGGATTTTACAATTCTTGATAAAACTGAGAAAAGAAGTTAATCTTTCACGGGATTTTACAAATCAAAGAAAAACCATATAAATCACCTAATTGAAGTGGTATAATTCACCGAAGCAAATGGTATAATTCACCGAAGCAAATGGTATAATCCACTCAAGCAAATGATATACTTCTCCCAAGCAAAGTGTATACTTCTGCCAAGCAAAGTGTATACTTCTCCCAAGCAAAGTGTATAAATCCCCCAATTATGAAATATGTATAAATCGCCTAGTAAGAAAAATGTATAATCTGCTTGAAAAAATTGTATAATTCGCCTAAAGAAAAACTATATAATTCGCCTAAGGTTAAACGTATAATTCGCCTAACATTAAATGTATAATTTGCCTGAAACTGTATAACTCGCCTGTTTAATTCGCCTGATTAATTCACCTGATTAATTCGCCTAGAAGAACAAGTATAATTCGCCTATTGTAATACGAAACCCAACTTTTTCAAAACACTTAAAGACTCACTTTTTGATGTTTTTACTCGATTTTTCTTATACTTCTTGCTATTCTAAGACTAGTAGAACCTTAAAAATATAAACTTTATAGTTTTTAACACAAAAAATTTGAAATCAAGATTCTTGGTACAAAAAAAGCTATTCGAACCAAAAAGACTCCAAAAAGATGAAATTTTTTGTGTTTTTCAAAGATTTTCTTGTACAACTAACCTATGCTAAGATAAAAAAAAGAAGAAAGTTGAGAGCTTTATGGTTTTAAACCCATAAAAGACAAAATCTTTTGTTTGAGTTCGAACCAAACACATGCCTAAACAAGAGATGAAAAACGCACACAAAACCAAACTAGATCACCTCATGGCTCTTGATACCAATTGTAGAATACATGTAATATCTAATCTCATAATCAAATGACAAAGAACTAGAGAGAGAAAGTAAAAGGATGAAAACTTTTAGAGAAATAAAGGAAGAGAGAATATTAGCTTATGTGAAAATAAGAAAGTGACCAACCAATACCCTCTCCAAGCTATGTAAAGGGTACTTATACTCTTATGTGGTCGACCATGGGCTTTCCATGGGCCTTGGCCTTTCTACCTTACTAAGGTTCCAAAAAGTAACTAAGACCTATGAGCTACTTATATTAGGTGTGACCGAGTCTTTTTTCAATTCCTAACAAATACTTAAAGGGGATCATCCATAGATGAGTAAGATAGTATAAAGACTATTTCCGATGGAATCCTTTTTGCACAATCATGCCGCTCTAGATCTTCGATACACTTAAGTAACTAGAATTCTAGAGTCTAAACATGCACACACATCAATCAAGAAGCAATATTATTAGGATCTACATACCAATTCACATGCAATCATAAGCAAACACTAATGAGATCTAGCCTAGCATGTTAAAGATAAGCAAAGCACAATAACCAATCAAGCCATATTGAAAGATTAAAGGATAAAAGAACTTCACTATATTGAAACAAGCAAGTAGGGAAGGTAAAAAGGGCTGGGAAACCCTAAAATACTCCCAAAGTCAGCTACAAGTCATTCTCTATCAAACTCCACTCCTAATATGCTATATAAAACCTTAAATTTGAGTTTGTATTTCTAAGAAAAGGAACCACGATGATGTTACAATAAATCCTGATGCCGTCGCACCAAGAATCTTCTAGGGTTTCTTTATGAGCCATCACAAATTCTTCTGACACTGTCGCTTGATCATCTGGATGGCTTCACAAGCAATCCTGACACCGTCTCCACCATTTGTAAACAAATCTTCAGCCTTTCATTGTGTAAAGTTGCAATCTTGCCCTATTTCTTCCAAAATAGAGCCCAAGTCATGTGTATTTCCTATAAATGTGTTCCAAGTGCTAAAAATACAAAAAAGAAACAATTAAGCACATATTTTAAGCATTTTTGCATGATTATAGGAGTTAAATGACCCTGAAAAAGTGTATAAAAGTAGACATCATCAAATACCCCTACACTTAGGATTTACTTGTCTACAAGCAAATGAGATTTTCTACCTAGATAATAGTAATATCAGGGGCATTTAACTTACTCTTTAAAGCTATTCATGGCACAACCAATTAGACCTCGTAACTAGAAGCACAAAAACTATACACTAGCACCTCACAATAAGTGTTTGGATTCTCTCTTTCTCTCAGGTGTATAATGAATTATAATAATATAGGAAACAAAAAATTTAATACTCATTACCTGTCATAGCATACAAATTACAATAGGCTTGATAAAGGATCAAACTTACACTGCTGGGCGTAAGTACTAAAAGTTACTATCAAGGAGGTCTTTAAAGGGTTGTGGGGTGTAGGTGTAATATGATAAACATGGAAACGGAAACAGAAACAGAAAAGGATGGGAAATATTTAGGGAGTGACTTTTTGGGTAAATTTAGAGTGAAGCGGTGAGTTAATCATTTATAAGAATACACGCTGATTTGGTTGCTAAGCCAAAGACTCGACCACTTGGATAAATATATACAAACTCTACATAAGTTTACATCAAACTCTTTATTTTTCTTTTCTCTTTTTTTTGATAACATCACTTGGGGTTTATAGATACACCCCAACACTTGAGCTTTTACATACTCGATACATGAACTAATCTAATGACCCGAATTGAGGTGGATCAAAATAACATAGAGACTATTAAACAAATATAGGGTATTGACTTAACTTTTCATCCCCATTCTTTCGCAAAATAAATACTACCATGAATCTCAATCGTCTAAAAACTGTATTTACAAGGATAAGGACTTAGCAACCATGTACTTAAATAATTAACTTGGGTTAAACAATAATGTACTAAAAATGAGTACATACAAGGTAGGCTAAGGCGATTTGAGTGTAACAATTGGTTTAAGGGTAAGCAATGCTCTTCATTAACAATCCAGAATTCACTAGAAAATTAAGAGAACCGTAAAAAGGAAAGGCTCGGAGGGTTGTACTAGGGTAATCCTGCACTAAAAATGAGTGCATGGCAAGGGTGTGGGATAGTTATATAGTCAAGGTGACCATAATAACAATTACAGGTTTAAAACATTGGTTAATCCTAGTGCCTCTTATCATCTAGCAAATCCTAATACTTATTATGCAGTCTTGGGATGCATTACTAAAGCAAGTTCTAAAATTTAATACACTACCGATACACTCTTATATAATTTAAAACTGATACCAATGCTCCAGAAAAGGCGACAAAATCACACAGGCACAAACACATCCATAAACGCGACACATGCAATTGCTCTTTCCTTAACTCGAGAAAGCTATAGGTATAAATTATCTTGGGTATCAAAGATGGATACCCGAATTCCTAAAGATCTAGAAGCGAACCTCATAATTTGGGGGTGGAATTGTTTTGAGTGGTAGGGTTATTGTGCTAATCATATATTTCCCTATCCAATGAGACGCTACTAGTAATTGGTTTCACCGATATGTGCCATAAATTTTTTTAAATTTTGGTCAAAATTACCTTCTACACTATGTTTCGATATATTACTCATCATTTTAGGGACAAGGCAAAGAAAAATGAAGGAATAGTTTCTAAGGCTTTTATTCCCCCCTGATGTGTCGTTATGCGTATGTATTATTTATTGTCAAGTTTTACATTTATATTTTGCCGATTTTCCTTAAAAACAACACTAACAGGCAGTGGACCCGATCAGTTGTAGCTTCGTTGATAAGTAGGGTGTCGATCACTAAGAGCGAGAGTGTTAATTCCTAAGTCTACCAGTATTTTAGTTGTCTATGTTAGTTCTAATCTATCTAATATATGTTAAACATATGCTAACTTAATTCTAACGGGTAAAGGGGGTTTTCAGTCTAATAGACTGGCACGGGTTTTGGTGGTAACTTAAACCTACTTTAGACACGATAACCCACGCAAGCAGATAATCAGAATATTGAAGAGCAATCAAGCCTATTTTAAAGAAATTGTATTAACCATGATTAATCTAATTAAAACACATGTTTGTTTATTAGTGCAATGATTGTCTTATCTCGAAGGGTACATCATTCCTAGATTTAGGTGGTACTTCTTCCTAAAACCTAGACACGTCAATTATGTCACAATTAAAAGCATCCGCATAAAGTAATTTTTGTTGATTATAATCTATTTTAGGAGATTAATAATGGTGATCTTATTAAACCTTAGCTCAACGAGACTTTACTAACTTACTGCTGAATGGCTCTTTATATACTAGTAGTCCACTGTCCAAGTCCTTACCAAGGGAATCAGAACGTTATTTGTTGATCCCAGGTCACCTGCTAGTCTAACTTGTTCACTAAACCAATGGTAAGGATAGGTCATTATTTGTGATCCTATGATTCTAGATATATAAATTGCAAATATAGAGAGCCATCCCGGTGTTAGCCTTAATTTTATATAAAGTCGAACAAGATTGTTATCGGTCTTATTAGTCATAATTAGTCTTGTTAAGTAATAGGCTAGTCGGGTTAAATAGGCTTGGATTGTAATCTAGTATCGTCCATGTTTCAGGCTCGAAGCCCAAGATAAGCCAAGCCCGATCTAAGTTAGAAAGCCCACACGCCACTTATGGCTCAAGGGTATAAATAGGACCCTCTGCACACATAGAGAGGGTGTTGGTTGCCATTTCTTACATGTAATCATCCACCACTCTCTCTTTCTGTCTAATCTAATATAATCTAATCTTCCATCTTTTGTTTCTCTCTCTAGTTTCTATCTCTATTTTTCTAGCTTATTGCTTATTTGGTATTGTTTATTGTTGTGATATGGGTTAAGTTTTGGGATAACATGTGGTATCAGTCACCAAGGGGTAGATTGTGATACGTTTGTGGTTTATATTTTTGCTTATTTTTGTGGTTATTCTTAGCTTAATAGACGTCGGCTAATGTTTTTTATGATTGTTATTGCATATTTTATTTAGTTTGTTTTTTATACTTTAGTTATGTTTGTTTGAATTTGTTTTTCATTGTCAAAACTTTGTGACTTAAACGTTTATATCTGTTTTCTTTCCTTAGTAAAATTGTTTTTTTACAACCTTTATCATCTCATCAAAAGCTGGACCAAAAGCTCTCTTTCATTCATTAGGGTGACTAATCGTTTTTCTGCATAAGCCGTTGGTGATTTGTGCAAACTTTTTACTCATCTCATCAAAAGCTTGTCTAAATAGGTTGTAGCTTAAACAAGCTTATTACGTGAGTTAAGAGCTTATTACAAAGCTTTCTGGGTTGAAACAAGGGACAAGAGACATAGATCCATCATTTTAGGGGAGTGTACGTCTGGGTTTTGTTGTTTCTATAGAAGACAAAAAGCAAGGACGATAGTACAACTAAGTTGTAACCGATCTACACAGAAGCAGTGTTAACCAATCTATCTAGCCTTTGACAACCGATCTATTGCATAAGCCTTTGACAACCGATCTATTGCACAAGCCTTTGACAACCGATCTATTGCACAAGCCTTTGACAACCGATCTATCACAAGTCTTTGACAACCGATCTATGAAACCGATCTATCAAAAACTTCAGTTGGAATCAATGTAACAACTTCATTTGAGAAGTGATCTATCATCTTTTGTGTGGAAACCAATTTAGCAATTCAATAGGAACAAAACATACACGTTTTAAGTCATTTTTCGTTTTTCGGTTTCGTGTGACGGTTAATTACAGAACTTATAACATATACCATTGTGATCGTGATTGGTATGAGCTTAATTACACATACCTTTTACCAAATAAAGCAAGCCTAAAATGACCAAAAACGAACATAAAATGCCAAATATATGTGTGTTTTACTATTTGGGTTGTGTAGGTAACGGATATTCACTAAAGGACAAAAACGGAGCCAAAACCGACAAAACCGAGCACGTGAATGGAAAGAGCGTGAAAAGTCTAAGCCAAAGACGTGTGCATCTAAAATGGACCAACCCGTACCCATTTAATAGGCTGGGCCAGCCCATTAAGCCTTATCTATAAACCTTATAAGTTAAAAAACTCCAAAACCTTTTAATCCTAACCCGGCCTAATCCATAAGCCCAAACCCACTAAACCATAACACCAGTTAGTCCATTACACCTCTAGTCATTTTTCTATTTCACCACAAGTCCTTAGGGACTAACAAAGTTAGTCCCTAAACTTTTCACCATTAGTCCCCCCATAACCTAACCCCGTTTAACCCTTTACCCAGTATAAACAAATTCCCATTTTACCCGCCATAGTCTACTATTCATCCATCCCTTTCAATAAGCTCTGCACCACGACAAAACCCCTCTCAACCCCACTCAAAACCCCACCCCAGAAGAGGACAACTCCACCTTGGCAATCCCATGGAAGCTTATTGGACAAAATTAATCAAGGGCTATGATCAAGATAAAGAAGCACAGATTTGGATGGATGGCTATGATGAGAGCTTCTTTTCCTCCTCACACAACAAACACAAGATCAAGAAGCTCCTCTTCATTTGTTTTATATAAATAGGGCTAGAAATCAAGCTGTAAAATCATCTAGTGTAATTTAGTTTTAGGAGTAGTGTAATGTTGCTTATTTCCAGCTTAATTTATGCTTATCTTTTATGTATTCAAGCTTTGTAATCTTCTTTTTATTAATAAAAGTCACGTTTATCTTAAATTGTCCTGTTTCAATTTCTTATTTACTCAAAACTCATTAAGCTGTTTTTAAGTTTTCATAAGCTGTTGTTAACTAAAATAGGTGTTTACTTGTACAAATAAGCTTTTCAAGCTTATTTGTACAAGTTGTTCATGTTTCATTACAAATTAGTTAAGTATTAAGGTTTTGAGCTTTATGGATGATAAGCCAGACAAGGATGGGCTTATGTTTTTTTTGAATTCATCTTATTGACAACAAGCTGAATCCCTAGAGCTTTAGGTTCACTCAATGAGCTAAGGACTGAGGTACATTCATTTTTTACCCTTATAGCCTAATTTACTGTTGCATTGCTTAATTTTCTTATTTTTGCTTATTGTTGTTTTTATTATGCTTATCCTGTCTTAATGTTGCTTAATATGTTTAGTTAATAGTTTAGTATAAGTTTGATTTGAGATCTTTTCATTTCAAAGTTAGTACTGCCCATAATAGTTAATACTGCTCATAGTTATAGCTTATTAAAAAGTGCTTATTTTTCCTTACTTTGTGCTTTTCTGTCATCTAATGTCATTGTGCTTAATCTGTTTTTAGAATTTAAGGCTTAGTTTAAATTGTTTCAGCTTAAAAATCAGATTTCAGATTTTAAAGGAGTGTTTGGGTTAAGGTTTTAAAATGGGTCAAATGAGGTTCAAAGTTTGTTTTGATGCTCAAACCAGTTTCAATTAGCTCTAATTCAGTCTTAATGTTAGTTTTAATCAATTTAAATTAAGTAGATTTGATTTTACAAGTCTGTTTCATCACCTTTTTTGTGTCTGCTAGTTAAAAGTTCTGCCAAACTGCTTATTTAATGACTTCTCTGAAAAAGTCCTTTAGGTAGTGTTTAAATGGTTCTAACAAGTTTAAATTGCATCACCAAACTTCTGTTTTGAGTCTCTAGCTGCTGGTTTAAGAAAATTGGGTTAATTCAGTCATGCTTGTCATTTTGTTTCTTAGAAAGTTCAGTTTTTGCAGATCAATTTAGGATTTAATAAAGCTTAATTTTGGTCAAAATTGATTGCAAGTAGCTTAATTTGATCTAGGGACAATCTGTTTAAAGTCCTTTATTGGTCAAAATCATTTCAAAGTTCTTAAAAGTAGTCTGCAAGTTATTGAAAAAAAAACTGAAAAAGCCAAAAATATTAGTTTCATCTGTCATATTCAGTTTCAATTTTTAGCTTATTCCTTTAGTAATTTTGCTTAATTCCTGCTTATTTGTGTTGATTAGGTCCCATTTTTAATTTGTTTTAACTTTTCAGTTTAGAACTCAGAGCTTATTAGTCCTTTATCTTGGCTTAAAAAGTGTCTAAAATCCTGTAAAACTGTCTTAAGAGTCACTGTCCTATAGCTTATTATCTGATTTCCAGCTTATGTAGTTTGCTTATTTTTATTCTTAGTTGCTTATTGAGTCTAGATTAGTAGCTGTTTTAGCTTATTTATTTTTCTTTCAGCTTATTAGGTCTTAAAAGCATATAAGTTAATAAGTCTCAAAAGGTTCAAAAAGCTTAAACTACCTTTTTACCAGCTTATTTCTCAGTTTACAAAAAGTTCCTTTTTAAAATTTGCTTCTTTTCTCTTTTTCTTTAAGTTTTTGTAAAAAGTTTTGAAAAAAAAAAAACCAAGGCCTAGGACTTGAACCTGCGACCTTAGCTTCACACACACACGTCCTTAATACCACTCTCCACAACCAACTTGCCCTTGGGTCATTTTCATTCATTGTTTGTTTCATTTATTATTTAAAGGGTGTTTAGTGTTTTGCTTATTCGAGCTTATTAGTTGATTTACAGCTTATTTTTAAAAGCTTCTTGTTCTGTTTTATTTTTCTTAGGATTATATTTGTTCAAAGTATTTTTCATAAATTTTTCAGATTTTTATAATTTAGTTTATTATTTTTAATAATATTTTTAGGATAAAACTGTTTTTAATTCATAATAAATTAATTAAAAGTCAAAAAAATATAATTCTTTTTTCTAAAATTATTTTTAATCATTTAGGACTGTTAAAAATTAAATTTGCATTTTTAGGGTTAAAATTTTAAGATTTAGGTTTTTAAGGCTCGGGTTTTGATTCCCGTTATCGTTTTTGTGTTTTTACCTTAATTGCTTTCGTTTTTAGTTTGCTTTTACTTGTCTTTGCATTTCATTTGTAGAAATAGAATCCAAACCAAAAATCTTGATTATTCAATCACGCGATCACGAACTTAACCACGATTCTCAATTCACGCCTCGTCGGGAAACGACTCGGGAAGGTTTTTGGATTTACTTTGGTCAAAAGTAATCTTTTTAGAAGCCTTACGGAATACTTACTCACTCTCTTATTATTTGATATTTTGATACTAGTTATATATATATACTATATATTATATATCATATATCATATATCTTATTATTACTATATCTATATATATCTATTCTATATATATCTATAATATGGCTAAGGTTTTTAAGATCACATTGCCACACTAGGAAACAAGGGATAAACAATCAGTAGGATATGCTTGGGAAAAAGAAAATACAAATATACGGAAATCGAGTGTGAAAACCCAGTTCTGTTACTATATCAAATGCTCAATATGCCGTATTCAATGGCTCTGAATACGCCGTATTAATATTTTGAATGAATACGCTATATTGGATAATAAAGTTGGATACGCCGTATCCAATGGAAGTGGATACGCCGTATCAGGTTATCGACCAGAACAATGTATTGGAAAACAATTAAACACACAAACAACTAAACTAATTAGCAATTAAAAAACAAATATACAAGCAAATATACAGAATATACATAATTATACACTAATCTAAATTACACTAATCCTAAAGGTTAGATTAATCTAATGTTAAAAACCAAAATATCAAAAAATCAAGATTAAATTTTCACTCCCCGACAACGGCGCCAAAAACTTGATGTGTCGTTGTGTGGTTGTAATTTATGTTTCAAGTTTTGAATTTATATTTTTCCAACTTTACCAAAAAGAACACTTTAACGGGCAGTGTACCCGGTCGATGGGAGTTTCGTGGTATGTAGGGTGTCGATCACTAAGAGCGAGAAACAATCTTTCAATTTATTAATATTTTGGTTATCTAGACTAAGTTAATTATATTTTATGTTAAACCTATGACAAACTTATGTTAATCTTAATTCTAACAGATAAGGGGGGTTTTTAGCCTTAGAGACTGGCACAGGTTTTGTGGTGACTAAAATCAACTTAAGACACTAAAACACACGCAAGAAAATTAAAAGAAGATAAAAGAGCGGTCTAGCCAAATATAAGAAAACTGTATTAACCTCTATTAATCAAATCAGAACGCGGGTTTGTTTAGTTAGTGCAATGATTACTTATCTTGAGGCGGCATATCATTCTTAAGACTTAGGCGGTACTTCTTCCTAAGACCTAGATACGAAGAATTCTATCACAATTAAACGTATCCGCATAAAGCATCCTTATTTGCTGATTATAATCTATCTTAGGGATTAAAGCAATGGTGATCTTGTTAAACCCTAGCTCATAGAGACTTTACCCACTTACTGCTTAACTTATAGATGAGTATATTGATTGGGAGGATAGCAGCAGTATTTAGATAAAATGAAAAGTTTAATTAATATTAAGGATTATCGTAATGAGAAGATTGATATTGAGATTAAGATTAATGAGCTTAAGGAAAACTTCAATGGAATGAGTATTGAAATTAATAAAAAGAAAAAGCTTCAGCAACTAGAGCAGGTGGTTAAGCTTAGTACTTATCCTTCGCAACATTTCAATTCTTTTTGCTACGACGACTGATGATAGACACAGAGGCGGTTTCTTATCCATGGAGTGAAATTTATAAGAGTTCCCTTACTGCAATCACACCCAACTCACCGATTACGGACCTCTCTCATAATGGAGGATGAGCATCTTGACACTATTTCGAAAACGGAATCGGACAAAGAATATAAGTCTAGTGTTGAGGACCTTAACCTAACCCCAAGTGAGTCTGAGGATTTATCCGATATTGAAAGTAAGTGTGATGTACCCGTTTGTGATGATTTTACGACTTTCTCTAATCCTCTCTTTGATTCTTACGACGTTTTCTACCATCTAGTGATGATGAGTCATTTATGTTGAGGCGTTCCGAAGGAAAATTTCAAAATTTATTCGAACCCTCTTTTTGATGAAGAAATCATTTATACTAAGATAGATCCGCATCACTTTAATGCATAATCTGATCTTATAGAATCTTTGCTTAATCGAGATACTTTGATAGTTTCTTCTCCTAAGTTTGATTCTCATCGCCTAGAGAGCTTCTACGGTGAACTCGCTAAATATCGATTTGATTTATACAAAATAATTGATAAGCCGACTTTATTCCAGAGGAAGAAATTCGTACTTGTCTTGAGAAATTGTTGTCATGATAATTCATTTCATCGACCTCGGAAGAATTTAATCTGAAAATTTGATGTTGTATCGAATATTTCTCTCCTATCTCCTATCCCCGTTGAGGGTAGTGGACGCTCTTATGGAGGAGATTGAATTTTTTTCTTAATCCGGATGACTCAGATGCCACCAGGCATGGTGGAATGATGACTATGACTCTAAGGGGAAATTTTTCCTTGAAGAATTGCTTAGCAATGATTCCCCTTCATTTCCTGAAAATGAGTCATTTCATTTTGATGTTCTATCATCCCCTCGTCCTCCTGTGAAACCGCCGGATGATAGAATTTACTTTGAGCCTGATATGGGACTTTTGACTGCTAAAGTGGTGGGTGATATTTCTAAACATTATGTTCTTTTTATGCTAGAATTTTACAACACAACCCACCACTTTATCAGTGATTGACACTTTGCTTCCATTTTCATCGAAAATGAGGACAAAGTTCATCTCTTATCTCATTGGGGCTTTTAAAGCTTTCCAGTTTTTTCTGATAGCCCGGATGATGATCTATGGAGGGAACATTCCTACCTTGGATGTTCCGTATCTCCATTTCTATCCTCCTTGACCAGCTCAAGTATGGGGGATCGAGTCAAGCTTAGTGACTCTTGAATAAACAAGCGCTTTATGGGTGGCAACCCATGCTTATCCTAATAGTAGTATTAATAAATAAGTGTGTTGTAAGGAGGCTCGCCTCTTCCTTTCTTGTGTTTTGTGGTTTTTGTTTTATTGTCCAGGATTGCCCCGGATTATGAAGACCCTCGTGCTCGTGGTTTTGTCCATCATTCACTCGAGCTTCAATCCTTTGCATAATTATGGGAATCCAATATCCTAAATCTTATCGACTAACGTTTATCTTTGAGCATACTTAATAAACGGCTTTAGATTTACGTAGAGATCCTTCTTAAAACAATGGGGACAATGTTTAGTTCTAGTATGGGGGATCTATCTATTTGATTGTGCCTGCAGTCGTTGTTTTCACGTAATCCCATTTTTACCACCAAAATACCAAAAAAATTTAAAAAATTAAAAAATTTCAAAAATAATATAAGTGTTTTATCACAATATTGACTTTCCTGTTGGGTAGAATAAGAATAAATTTTGACTCGATCGAGCGTGTTGAGCTCTTAACTTTGTCCCTTAACCGTTATAAACTTGACTAAGCATTCGCGGATCTTTTTATTAAAGATTTTAAATTTGCGAAGAACGAGAAATGATAGAGTTAATTATGCTTTTTATTAAAGATTTTAAATTTGCTAAGAACGAGAAATGATAGAGTTAATTATGAGTTAGATGCTAAACAAGGATTAGTTGGAAATCATAAGAGCTCATAAGTGTAGTTTGTGGCTTTTTCTCCCATAAGGTTCTAACCGGACTAATAATACGTGCTCTTTACAAAAATTAAACTTAAATCAACGATTTTTGAAGTATAGTCGATAACAATAATTTATTCTTAGTTCAAATTTATACTTAAATATTTTAAAAAGAAATTTTCTCTATATCGTGGTAATATAAAGTGTTAAAAAAATTGAAAAACGAGGTAATAATAATAATAAAAACTGTGGGCTGATAAAGGTTTACTGCCTCTTGCCGGCTCACAACCGATGTGGCGGTCTTCAAAAGAAGGCCCATAGTAAGAATAATTATCCGAGACTGATAAAAATTTATTGCATCTTGCAGGCTCACAACCGATGTTGCAGCCTTCTAAAAGGTCGAGGATTTCCTTAGTTTAAAGGATGCATAATTATATTAAGTGTAATATATGTGATTTAATAAATATAGGGAAAAACTTTTTTTTCTTAAATTTAAATATGCTTTTGAACTAAGACAATTTCATTTTAATTTTTGATTTTTCTAAATAATGTATATACAGGAATCCAAGGGTTTTGAAACCGAAGGTCCGCGAGTCTCGATACTAGTCTCTGTGGGGTGTCAAAAGCCTGGTCACTTAGCTTATAAGCTTATTTTAACAGCTTATCCATCTAGCTTATTTCAAGTTCTTATTTTTCTTATATTAGTGATAGTTAAAAGTACTTTTCCGGAATTTTTCAGTTTTTTATAAACTAGGTTACTATTTTTAATATTTTATTTAGATTAAAACTGTTTTTAATTCATAAAAAATTAATTTAAAGTAAAAAAATATAATTCTTTTTTTTCTAAAATTATTTTTAATCATTTAGGACCTTTAAAAATTAAATTTGCTTTTGTAGGGTTTAAATTTGATAATTAGGTTTTAGAGTCGTATTTTTTTATTCTCGTTAACGTTTTTAGGTTCAATTTCTAGGTTTGTATGTGCTTCTTGTTCTATGTACCATTTAAGTTATGAAATATAATGAAGTTCCATAATTCTAGTTAGTTGCTTTAAAAGAAAAGTATAAAAAGGGAGAAAAAGGAAAAATACAAAAATATGTGTGGTAATAAGTGTAAATATTTAAAAATGGTCAAAACGGGGCTTTTCAAAACTATTGATTAATTCCCCTTCATGAACACTTAGCTACTTTTCGAGGTAATTAGTCAAGAGGGATTGAGATTCTTGGTTTTCTAAAGTGTTTACTTATGGTATTGCGTGAGGACACGAAAATAGTTTAGTATTGGGGATTTTGGTATGTGCTTGATTACACATACCTTTTACCTAATAAAACGAGCCTAAAATGACCAAAAACGAACATAAAATGCCAAATATAAGTGTGTTTTTGCAGGTAACGGATATTCACTAAAGGACAAAAACAGAGCCAAAACCGACAAAACCAACAAGGAAATGGAAAGAGCATGAAAAGTCAAAGCCAAAGACGTGTGCATCTTAAATGGACCAACCCGCATCCATTTAATAGGTCGGGCCAGCCCATTAAGCCTTATTTATAAACCTTATAAGTTAAAAAACTCCAAAACCTTTTAATCCTAACCCGGCCTAAATTATAAGCCCATTAGCCTAATACATAACACCCGTTAGTCCATTACACCTCTAGTCCTTTTTTGTTGGGTCTTAAAAGACTTCATGGATTCTTAGAAGTTACTGCTGCTCAGGTACATAATGGAAATTATGCTAAGTGGTTAGTACTGGTAGTATAATGTTACCACTGCTAGTTACTACTATTAGTATAATTTAGTACTGATAGCATAAAGTTACTGCTGTTAGTTGAAGTTAAGACTGCTTAGTGTTAAAGACTAAAATATAAGCTAAGTAGTTAGTGCTGCTAGTAGTAAAAGTTAAGACTGCTAGTACAAGTTACTACTGTTAGTGTATATTAGTACTGCTAGTACTAATGTTACTACTTCTTATGTTTATTAGTGTTGGTGGTGGAAAGATTACAACTGTTTGAAGACTTTCTACTGTCAAGAGGATAAAGACGAATTAAAGAGGAATTATAAAGATTGTATGGAACAAGTTATACGGTGAAGATAGTGTTGAGATATTTATTGTAAAAGAGATTATACATAAGTATTTATTTATAAAGATTACGTTTAGGTTTGAAAAGTATTTAAGATATCTTAGGAATGTATTGTAAGCCGATAGATTCTTAAGTATATAAAAGGAGGCTCTGGGGCATTAGTTTGGGGGATATCATAAAAACACGCTGTTCGGTATCATTATCAGTTTTTTAGTTGTCAAAGTATCGATTAAGAAAAGCTTCAAGGTTTTAACCCCAGTACTAAGTTAAGAGTTCTCGTAGTATTATCTAATTTATTGAGCATTTGGTTTATATCTTTGTTGTCGAAGTTTTACTATTTAATTTGATTTTACTTCTAGGGTATTAAGGTGTAGATTCCGCATACACTTTAATATACATATAAAGTTTCTACAACAAGTTATTTTGGATTTATCCAATGTAATTTAACCTTAGACAACCTAAGGAATCGATCTAGGTTTGGGATCAACAATTGGTATCAGAGCCTAGGGGTCTTGTTATTGGATCTTCATGGGTTATAAATTGAAGAAAAAGAATAAAAAGGACTCGATTTTGTTGCCAACGGTTTGTTGTGACCGACTGTTTTAATGTTCGAGTTTGCATTGGATCAAGTAAATATAATGTTTGTCATATGCTGCTTGTGTATATTTATGCTGCTCGAAGAATGTTTCTGTTGTCAAGATATTTTAGTGAGTTCACGTATATGTTACTACTGTTGAACAAAAAGAAGCTATTGTTCTTGTTTTTATTCCGAAGATATACGTGTATGCCAAGGATATCTATACTGTTCATATACAAGAAGGCTTCATACAGTTGTTCGTGTTGTAGTGTTCAAATGTTTTGAATGCTGCTCGACATGGAGGTTTTGCTATTAATGTTTCGAACAAGGACAGTTAGTACTGCTTTCATTACCATGTGTAATACGATTGAGGCATGATTATTTGTTCGAAGGTTATGTTTCGTTTTCGTCCGAGAAAATGTTTATACTGTTTATGTCATCCGATATCGTACAAGGAATGATTTTTCTTCTCGGATGGATACAAGATTTTGGACAGATGGGTGACACACACAGAAGGTGTTTTGGTTTTTGGTTCTTAACTGAATTAAAGGCTAGTATTTATTAGATTAATTGATTACGAAGAAAATTGTTTATCACTTATTTGAAGATGAAGTGGATTTTTCAGATGCGTGTTCTTATTATATCTTTTGGTCTTGAAGATAACTTGTTTGGTTATATACGGTTTATGATGAAGACTTGATAAAACTAGTTTTTACCTGATGTAAGGAGATACATTGTAGTACTCACAGGTATTTACTATCACTTTGGTTCAGTGAACTCATGCTTTAGGCTTGCGGATTTTCAAAAGATTTGTTTTTTTTTTATTAGAGGTCTATTCATAAACGAAGAAGACGTTGATGGAGTCTTATCATATTATAGTGCAAGACATAAGATACAAGTTTGGGTTATTCTACTTCAGCATTAAATTGGTAATACTTAGTTTTCTTCATCAGTAATCATTACATAGAGCCTACAGAATTGAAGATTCAAGAAATGGTTAACATATGGTTTCAAGGGAAGCTTAATGTTAAAATGTTTAACCATTTATATGCTACATCAAGATGAAGGTTTTTATAGGCTAGCCTTTGTTATTACTGCTAGTGTAAGTTTCTACTGCTCAAGTTCATTTTTCTTAAGGTGCGTCATGGAGGGTAATTTGAGACATTAGAAAGCTTGGATTAGAAGTGTGATATATGGTTTGTGGTTGTAAAGATCAAAGTTGCATATCTTCACAGTCCCCTATTGGTTTATGACAATAAGGGGAAGATGTTACAAAGATGATATTATTTGCAACTTATTATGTGTGGTGGCTCGACATGGCAAGGAAATCTTAACTTTAAGGGAAGATCTAAAGTTAAGAGGAAGAATTAATTGTTTGTTTTGTCTTCATCAAATAGGGGAAGATTATTGGGAATTATTGATTTGTTGTATTTTTTTTTTTTTTCATACAAAAGGAATACAATATATGATATAAGAAAACAGAAAAGATAAAGAATTCTTGGTCACTTGCTTATGAGTCAAAGATAGAATTCTTGGGTCAATTGCTTTAATGAGTCAAAGATGAGGAATTCTTGGTCAACGTGCTTTAATGAGTCAAAGATAGTTATTAGGAAAGAAGAAAGTTTCATAATACAATTAGAATTCCTTTATGAATGTTTTAATTAGTTTCCTTGTAAGTCTTATGGACTCTCTATATAAAGAGATCATAGACATTGTTTAGAGGGTGCACAAGAGAAAGATGTAAACACTAAAAGGTGTGTGTGTGCTCTAGGCATCATCCCTAATAAAAGATGCCTAGGGTTTAGAGTTAGTTTTGTTGTTGTTCACAAGAAGTTAGATGTAGCTAAGTGGTGTAGCCTCAATGAATCTTATGATGCTTTTTACAGTTTGTGATGTAACAGTATTTTCTTGGAGCAAATTATATTAGGAAAGAATGTTTGTAAACCTTGTTGAATATCTTTGTTCTTATTCCGCTTTGTTTTTATAACTTATGAACATTGATATTTTTCCTAGATAAAGGTCTTAACATAACCTGTGCTTAATCGATTATGTTCTTGAGGTTTTCACATGTGCTCTGACGTCGTCGTGAGATCTTGTGACGTCGTCTTGGTCTTCGTTGTGACGGCGTCATGTTGAATCTGTGACGTCGTCTTCAGCTTCTGAGGACATTATCTTGAGAGATGTTGGTGTAGGTCCATAGTCTTGTCCGTTTCTTCTCTAAATAAGCCCAAGTCGCGTGTAATTCTTCCAAATGCCTTCCAAATGTGAAATACCTGAAAAAGAACGATTAAGTACCTATTTTGGGCATAAATGCACGATTTAGGGGGCTAAACGACCCCGAAAAAGTGTATAAAATGACACCTCATCAGTAATACTGAGTCGGGTTCAAAAAGGTGGAGACTTTTCATATGAATTATCAACCAAAGCCATCGAATCAGGATATCATTGCCTCATTAAGCGAACTTCATTTGCATGAGCTTCATGTTGCCTCAAGTAGGAATATAAGTGATCAAAGTTAGTGGAGTGCATATCTCTAGTTAACTTGACATCCGTGACAAATTTACTCCATTCAGTTTGAAGATGATTGACAAATTTTATGTTAACTTGGAGTGGTTGCATTGTCATTCCAATCGTATGCATGTCATTAATCAATTGTGCAAACCGCATGTTTATATGTATGATTGACTACTCCAAGTGTGAAGGTAAATATGTCAATTCATCATACATCTTGGATCCCGTTCTGCAATGATAGCTCTGAACCTTGAATGAGTAGTTTGACTCTGTCCCAAATCTGCTTAGCATGTTCATTATGATTCACCAAATTGTAAATGTCTTGAGGTAAACCTTGCAAAACAATGTTTGTTGCCTTGATATCAACTGATTCACGGAGCTTTTCTTCATATGTAAGATCAATAAGAATTCGCTCTCTGACCGTTGAAGGGTAGTCTCATTTTTCGTACCCACAAACTGTTTCCATACTAGAAGGGTCATTGAGATCTGAAACTATAAGTAGCTGGCCTGTTCCTTGCCTTTGTTGTTAACTATAGACATTACGACTTGCCCATGAACTGTATTGAGTCTTATCAAGCATAGGAGGATGGTTATCAGCCCGGCAACAAGTGACATTTTATGCTAAAGACAAATCATCTTGAAATTACTTGTAATGTGAGATGAAATGTTTAGATCGATCAGGGATTAATGAGAATAGTTTTGAGTGATGTTGTTATAATTGATTAAGTCCTTGGTTATTTCATGGGGATTTTACTAATCTTGATTAACTAAGGAAAAAAGTTAATATTTTACCGCGGATTATACTAATGAAAGACAAACCGTTGAAAATAACTTTTTCTTGAAAATGACTGATTTCTCAAAAACAAGTTACGTATTTCGCAGGATTAAGTGGCTTATTTTGCAGGATTAAGTTGGATTACTTATTTCGCAGGATTAAGTTTCAAGTTGTTAGGTCTCTGGCTTAGAAAAGTATGTATTTCGCAGAAAGAACCACGTGTAATACTTATTCCGCAGGATAAGTACAGAACATATTGCACAGAAACAAACTATGACATATTTCGCAGAAACAAGTTAAAACATATTCCACAGGAAGAAGCTATGACATATTCTGCAGGATAAAGAAATAAGTTGTTAGGTCTCTTGCTTATAAAGTACGTATTTCGCAGAATAAAACCACCCGTATTACTTATTTTGCAGAATAAGAACGAAACATATTTCACAGAAACAAGTTATTACATGTTTCGCAGAACCTAAAACATATTCCTCAATCTTCAAAACATATCCCGCAAGATTCAAACTTTTTCGGAAAACCAACTTTTAAATCACCTAAAAACAAGCTTGTTTAACATTTTTTACCAAACCTTTTGTACAACTAACTATATCTAGGCTAGATACATCATAAAAACACAAACTTGAAGCTTTTTAACAACAAAATTTTAAGGTTTAAAAATGATGAAAGTGAAAAAAAAAACACAAAGGGGGGGAAAAAATCATATGGTTTTTTATGTAAAAACGCACACAACCTACTACAAATCACCACATGCATGACTGATTACACAATTGATATTTATAAATCAACGTTCTATTATGAGAAACTAAGGAAAACCTAGAGAGAGAAAGAGAGGTGGATGATCACTTATATAGAGAGAAAGTAAAAGGATATTAGTGTGTGTAACAAATGACCAATACCCTCTTTATGGGATGGAGAGGGCTTATATACGTCTTACATTGGGCCGGCCAAGCCTTGGTTATCCATGGGCTTGGCCCGGTTAGCTTAACTTTTAACCAAACGATTAACTACGAGCTACGAGATATAATATTGGAGTGACTGAGTCTTTTCCCAATTCCAAACAGAAGATCATTATGTGTGCATAATTGTTTCTGAGATGTATTAGCAATTGCTTTTGAAAATTTTTTATAAGTTCCGATCGTGAGAAATTTTTATGAAAAGCAAATTGGTGGTTTTTTTATGTTGAAAACATTCTTAGAACATTCAATGATGTTAAATTTTTATATTTGGGAAGCATAATAGTTATACATTGTATTGTTTTAGTCCTAATTACAAGAAAATGCATGAAAAATCGAAAAGCCCCAATTTTGATTTTATGTACAATAGAATCCTAGACTCGGATTAGGAGTAAAGATAGTGAAATGACTTACAATTGATGATGTTTATGATGTTTGGGTTGATAATTCATGTTGTTTACACCTTCAATTTAAGTGTTTATGGTTGATTTTGAGGTTTAGTGGATTTTCTGTTCGTACGTCGCTGGGTGGAGAAGAAGAAGGAATGTTTGGTTTTGAGTTTAACAAAAATTTATGGTCAGACCTTAGGGTTCGTCTTGTTGGCGGTCCCATAATATAAGGGGGAGCGCTGATTTAAATTGGGGGCACGGTTTAGGGGGCGCCTCCGCCAGAGGTATTTTGGACTCTATCTTGGATCAATTTTACGAAAGGAGTGACGTTTAATTTGCATTTCGCTAATTTAAATAATACTTAATATACTTCGGATGGAAGTATTTAAGTTGTAACGAACCGTAATGATCAAAAGACTAGAATCGAGACTTAGAAGAAAAGAAGAGAACGATTTACGGAATGTGTTCCATCATTCCTAAACCAAGACGAAGATAATTAAACGATTCGCGTTTAAGAGGTTTAGTGAGAATATCGGCGATGTTATCTTCAGACGAGACTTTTTCGATGGAGATATATCCTTTTTGGACATTGTCCCAAAGGAAATGGTGAGGAATTTCAATGTGTTTTGTCCGCGAGTTTTGCAACAGGTTTTTGTTAAGGTCAATCGCGCCTTTATTGTCGCACGTGATCGGAACGTCGTTGAGTCGAATTTCATAGTCAATAAGAGCTTGTTTCATCCATAGTGCTTGTTGACATGCCTTTCCGATGCTTACGTATTCGGCTTTGATCGTGGATATAGCAAGAGCGGTTTATTTCTTCGAGAACCATGATGTTAAACAACATCCTACGAACGTACAAATACTGCTAGTTCTTTTTCGGTCTACATAATCTCCTGCATAATCAGAGTCGGCATATACTACGGTCTCTATGCCGGTCCCCTTAGGATACCATAATCCCAAGCGCGTAGTGCCTTTAATGTATCAGAAGATACGCTGTCACCGCTTAAGATGGAGGGTTTTGGGATCCTCTGGAAGCGTTGCAACTGAGGCAGACATAACATGGTATCGGACCTACTTTCTGTTAGGTATTATAAACTACCTATCATGCCTCGATACTTCGTACTATCTACCGACTCAAACTCTTCATCTTTCGTGAGTTTAGTATTCAAGGACATGGGTGTTTTCATTGGTTTAGAATCTTCTAAGCTAAATTTCTTAAGCATTTCTTTGATATATTTAGATTGATTAAAGAAGATTCCGTCTTCCATTTGTTTTATTTGTAATCCAAGGAAGAATTTTAGTTCACCCACCATGCTCATATCGAACTTGTCATGCATGATCTTGGCAAAGTTATCACATGTTTCTTGACAAGTCGAACGGAATATAATGTCATCGACATATATTTGAACAATGATGAGATTTAAACTTTTCTTCTTTGTAAAAAGTGTGTTATCTACCATTCTCATGTTATATTCATGTTTAATAAGAAAAGCTTTTAATATGACACCTCATGTTTTAGGACAATGTACGACGTTAATAAAGTCACCAATTATATTTAGTATTGTACGCGTTTGCTCTTAAACCGTAAACGTTAAGTTAAATCGCGTAAACTAAAAATGATCATTCAATGTAAACGGGCATTAAACAATTAAATGTTTACATCAAACAAGTGTTATATGATTATTTAGAGGATAATTAATAACTTTGTTCATCTTATTTTTATTGGCTACGTAAAATGCTTACGTTTCGCGATAAAACGCGTTTCGGCATTCCCGAAAGCACCAAAACCTAACTACGCTTAAACGAATACCCACGATTATACCCAATACCCAAAAATATCATTATAACATCACATGGGAGCCTATGTGGCCAAAATTTTCAAGATAGGACCAAGAGATATCAACTTGCCTAATATTAGATATTTATAAATTTTTAAGATATTTTAGGAAACCATTTCACTACACATGGGTTAAAAAGTAACCATGGTTAGGTTAATTAGATATTTTCACTATATATAGCTCATGCATTCACTCTTTCTTTCATAAACACTTAACAAAAAAATCACAAAACTCTTTCTCTCTTCTCTCTCAAACTCACGGCTCAAAACCCTTAGAAAACACAATCCATAGTTTGATTTTCTTTCACCATATTAGTGTTTACATATCATACTTAAGGTATTCTAAGAAGAATTGAAGGGTTGGTTAAGCTTTGAAAGGGTTTTAACAAGATATTGCAAGATTAGGGTTTCTTGGGAAAATTAGGGTTTTCATTCTATATTTTCAAGCCAAGAGTGTTAATCACAAGAGTGTGATTGTTATTCTCTTCTCTACTCATCCACACAAGGTTATATCAAAAGCTTAATCTATTCATATTTAAGATTTTATGTGTTCATATGCTTTACTTAGTTAAATCACCATCTAGGGTACTTTTGAATATGTGAAATGGATTTTTACATATGATCATTATTTTGTACACTTATTTATATGTTATATGAATGTTAATATGATGTTAGAATGGTTGTATAACTCTTGTACACACTTGGTTAAGTATAACATGTTTATGAACAAATTAGGGTTTTAAAAGATTTACTTAATAAATTACAAGTGAAAATGGTAAAATAACATGTTAATCTTGTTATCTTGGACTCTCTTGAACAAAACATGACCTAATGGACCTAATATATGTAAGACATAAGATATTAAGGGTTCTAATGGGTTTGTAACAAAGTGGTAAAGCTAAAAAGTCCTAAAAACAAGTTTTAAACACATTTTGGAAAAATATCTTAAGGGGGCTGTTTGTAATTCGAAAATTACATATATGTTTTATGATTTTATAAAATACTACATGTCACAAGGATCGAGGGGTCATAAAGAACTCGAAAAACCGATTAATAACGAAGAAGATACGCCATTTACAAGTTTACAATAGTTAATACTTTTATAAAACAATTTTTATAAAAAGTACTATTCATTACAAAAACTTATACTTTATAAACATCAATAATATGATAAAACTTTCAATTACGAGAACGTGTTCGAAAGAATCACTAAAAACGGAGCTATAACGAATAAGATACGACTAAAACGGGTTTTACGTTAATTAAAAGTATAAAAACGATTATATAGCTGTTATGAACAGTAAAAACACTATTCATCACAGAATCTCAAAAACCTAAAAATGTGATTTTATGATCACTCATCTTAATACGAAAGTGTGGGCATAAGAAACGCGAGAAACGGGCTTAAAACGACAAAGTTATGTCATCTTTGCTAAAGGCGTAATTATAAACGTTTTTACTTTATAAATACGATTTCACGTAAATGATTAGATGGTGTTATATCTATATAGAATATATATATATATATGTTATTAGTTATCGAAGTGCTATATTACTAAGGAATTTCATAATGAGGCTTCTTCGGATGGCGTATTGAGGAAACGGAGCTTTTAAAACAACAAAGTTATGTCCATTTTGTACTCTAAAGGTTGTAATTATAAACATTTTTTACTTTATAATTACGATTTACTAAAACAAATAGATGGTGTGATATAGCTATATAGATTATATATGTTATTAGTTATCGACGGGTTGCTATTGTATTATAGGGAATTTTATTTTTTCATAATTGAGCTTCTTCGGATGGTGGTATTGACGAGAACGTAAGTTGTTGATATTTACGACTTTTTAAAGATTTGTCCTTAATGCTCGTAGTCATTTGTCTTGACCTCTTAAATTTATAGATCTAGCTCCGAACCCGTCCGAAAATCAATAGTACGAATGATAACTTATAGGGATTATATGCAGATGTTGTTAGACAACGTTCTTGAATACTGTGATTCGACCTCTATTTAACTAGGTTGCTTTGAGCGTTAGCGTGACACGTTTTACTAGAGATATTTTGTTATCAATCACTCTCTTGAGGTGAGTTCATAGCCCCACACTTTTTAAGATTTACTATATTTACTATTATTTGGTGGTTATTTAGGAAACATGCTTTGTTTTACAAATTGGACGCAAAATGTGGATATTTTGCATTGAATTTCATGTTTGCCTAAGTAACGATAACCCAGTTAAGACCCTATTATCATGAACTGTCAATTGCATAGATGTAGTTGGGAATTACATTCTGTGAGCGCGGAATGTTATGTAATTAGATCTATTTAGGAATACGACCATCCCATTCGGTGACTAGCACCACCGTGAATACGTGACGTTATTGCATGTCGAATCGTGCGATGTTTCGGGTTAGAACATCATTTCGGGTCTGAAGTTAGCAATATTTGGAACAAGACTGTCGAGCTTCAGTGTATGAGCTTACTGTAAAATGTAATCTGGTTTTGTGATTGTTGATATGTGTGTAAACATCCGGGAAAGTCTTGCGGGTCCTGCATTAATATTAAATACATAAACTCATTGAATTCAACTAAAATTTTTGTTTGACGTTTTTAAGCAATGTTTTCAGCGGAGGTCAATAGAGTATCGAGCGGTGCCAAGGATGCATTGGGTTTCTTGTTTTGGATTGCACGCTTTAATTAATTAAGACTTATTATATCATATTTTGGGAAAAATCTATGTCATCTTTTTTAATATTAAACAAGGACACAAGTGAAGCTATGAGGCTTTTGTAATATGACTTTTAATTAAATCCAATGTATCAATTTAAATGACTTTTTGTGTCGTTCTTATATATATATATATCTTATACTGTTGATCTTGAAGTAACACGCCCCGGATCCTTATTCCGCTGCGACCCAATTTGGGGGTGTTACAGTAGTCTTGCACAATTTGCCCTCGTTGTTGACGTAAATTATGCCACCGCGTCCAACGGTCTTGAGAATACCCCATCGGGTAGAATTCCTATCGTAATAGTCGAGTGAATTCTTTCCGACTCACATCTTTTCCTCTTGTTTTTAATTGAGAATTCCACCAAGCCAAAGGATGACTTGTAAGTTTTAACCACTTATCGCTGCTACTAAATCCGTACAGTGTGAAGTAAGTCTCCAACTAATCCAAGAATCAAGCTTTTCCGCGTCAACAGTTCCATCGTATGTTGAGATATCTATTCTTGCTTCAACTTTGAATGGATAATGGGGGCCATGGACCTTTTTGTTATTATCATCTCCGTCTTCAATATCATCATCTTCAAACTTATATTCTGCATATCTTTTTTTCACGGGTGTCACGTGAGCCTTCGGTGGTTGATCTCGAATCCAGCTGATTACAGATTCAAGGTCTTTGCTGAGTTTATCAACCTTTGTAGCGAGGTCACCGGTACCAGAAGGTTGATCCTCCGTATTAGTCATTGTCGATGTGGCCCCTTTAGCATGCGATGGTCGGCGATGTTGTTGAAGAACGGTTAGAGATTCCCCTGATGCCTTGTATCCAGACTTGGTTTGCACCATACAAGGCGAACGAGGCTCTTGATACCACTTGATCCGTTCAAAGACTTTAAGAACATAAGTCTTTGTACAAGATGCTTATCAATGAATATGTAACGGGGATAAACACAAAGGAATGGAATGGATTGTTATTTTATTTAATTCTCTCTAAGAAACAATTCACCAA
This sequence comes from Tanacetum coccineum, assembly GCA_026074375.1. Classification (NCBI taxonomy): domain Eukaryota; kingdom Viridiplantae; phylum Streptophyta; class Magnoliopsida; order Asterales; family Asteraceae; genus Tanacetum; species Tanacetum coccineum. Next base: position 55,806 of record BQNB010005504.1, on the reverse strand, counting down.
ACTTTCTTTTACAATGAACTTTTCCTTTAGGCTGCCTTTTTCTTCTCTTCCCATATGCCTTATTTATATTATGACTAAAGAGATAAGGAAGACTACATGATAAGGTTATGACTCATAACTTATGACTAAAGAGATAAGGAAGACTACATGATAAGGTTATGACTCATACTTATCATCTATTTTAAATACAATCTTTTACTTATCACGTATTATTAGACACGTGCTTTTACTTGCTCGAGACCGTCCCAGATCAATAAACAACCCCACAAAACACATGGCTAAATTTAGGAGTGCCGAAAACAGAAAATAATTAGCATCAACACTACACTTAAGTGCTTTCTTAAAAAAAAGTAAGTTACTCCCAATACCGTCTTCCACGGGTTATGAGTCCCAATACCGTCTTCCCCAGTATATGGGGGAGGTTGAGACGTAGACAGCCCTACCCCTACCAAAGGTAGAGAGGCCCCTTCCGGCTCGTAGAAAAGGACCTCCGGCCTTGTAGGGGGTAAAGATCGAACCCTTGACCTTTGTCACTAGAGGCAAGGGTGCTAACCACTTAAGTGCTTTCTTCTTGTTCTTAATTTTCGACCTCCACTTCTGGTATTGGTTCTTTAACCTTTGCTGGCTGGCTGATGAATGAAATCAAAGAGCAATATGATCCTATTAGAGAGCGAAAATAGCATAAAGGTAACACTCATACTATCAAGATTTTTCAAGTTTTTATCTCAGCGATTCAAACAAGCAATAAAGAAAAGTTAACCAGGACAAAAGGGCCAAGCATGTTGAGATTAGGTCATAACTTGATTTAATGCATAGAATCTCCATAATTAGTCCAAACGATCCCATACCAATCAAAAGTTTAGATTGAAACTAACACACCAAGTCATGATTATTGACTAAGATAAAAGGATGACTTTTTTACGAGTTGGCCATTGCAATCTGTTAGCCCGCTTGCCAGAAACCCAATCTAACCCATTACCCAATCTGTTAGACTGAATAAGAGATGTTTTGAAGTTTTTCAAATAATATAAGAGCGCAACTCAAAAATCAATCAAACACTCTAGATAGCCGAACATGTGACCGCCTCATACAATTTAGTCCTATTCAGATTAAAAAAAAACCGACCCCTTAGTAGGTGTTTTATCTTTCTTCAAGCATGTGTAAGGTAAGGTAAGGTACGGTCACACTCAATACCGTCTTTCACGGATTATGGGTCTTAATACCGTCTTCCACATTGTATGGAGAAGGTTGAGACGTAGACAGTCATACCCTTACCTAAGGTAGATAGACTACTTTAAAGGAACGGGTGATAACCATCTAATCCAACCTGCTATGATTTAAAGCATGTATAAAAGCTTAAAATGCTAGTTCTTCTCCCCCCTCTTTTGAGATGTAAAAAGATAAGAACTCAAACCAAGTAACCTGTCCAATTTACCAAAATATATGTCACTGATATTGTTCTTTTTACTACTAATTACATTATGTTTTGTATTATTAAGTGGCATTATTGCTTATTTCATCAAGTGAAATAGTTATACATGCCATCACTACAAAATAAATTGTCAAATCTATACAACCTTTTTCCCCTTTTAAAAAGTGTGTAAAATTTTATGGGTTTATTGACACTCAATAATGTGTAAATTATTTGGTTACATCATTAGGTGTGATTTTTTTTTGAAAAACTCTTATAATTGTAACAGGAAAAAGTGCATACTTTAAAGTGCGGAGAAATTAAAGATTTGTCTACACTTATAAGTGTGAAAATCAATTGTAACACCCAATTTCTCCACATTAGAGTAAGTGTGGAGAAATTGGGCATTACAAATTGAAGTGCACACTTATGATTATTTTTCCACACTTTAAAGTGTGATCTTTTTTTTGCTAGAATTTAGTGTGTGGAAAATCTTCTTTTAAAAAAAAATCACACTTACTAGTGTAACAAATTTTTTACTCATTATTTAGTGTCAATAAACCCATAAGTTTTACATACTTGCAAAAGTGTGTAGATTTGACTTCTTTTGTGATGAGGCGGCATATTGATTAAGGTATTATGATGAATCGACTAGTTTGTAGATTTAGGAATTAGAAAACTCATACTTACTAATACGCAAGTTTTATTCAGTGAAACGGAAATGTAAATTGATCCAAAATGGATTCTAAGGTGGGTTCTTTAGTTATGATGTTATTTCATAATAAAGACAACAGATTAACGTGCATTTCATATCAATGACTTAATGTGTATGCATCGTATGTAACTTGAACATTGGTCATCTTAGTTGACCCTCTTTTATATTCTTTGCAAAGGTTGCTGAACGAGAGTGCGAGGAGATGCATATATATGAAAGTACGAGAAAGAGCAAATGTTATGAGCCTTGCGAAGAGGTAAAATAATTTACTTTTACTGTATTTTATTCTATAACTCTTCTTATCAGATCTTGAGGAACTTTGTAATACAATTGTAGATATTGAGGGAGATTATGGAAATTTATAAGCTGGAAGGTGGAGAGAATGAGAAATCTTATTTGCGCGAAGATGGTGAGACTAAGAAGAAGAAACAAAAGAGTAGACATGTCTAAGGTACAACTTATACAAGTTTTACCTCGTTCGTTTAGAACCATATTTATCGGGGTAAAAAACCCTTTACTCAAAAAATGTCTTGTTTATAACCTTTCTAAAAAAAAAATCTGGATTACCCTTTTTTAATTTTTGAAAGTTTCATGCGCAGGGAATAGAAAAATTGCGGAAATCCTTGCTGAAGATGAGGGTGTGACTCAAATAAGTCTCTTTGCAGAAAGTGGGAAAAATAAGAATTGCAAGTAAAAGTAGCATACTTGGCTTTTAACAGGGCCGTCAGTAGAATTTAAGCGCCTGTGCGTAATACTACTAAATTGAGGCCTTTTAACTCTAAAAAGCACTTGTAAAATTACAATTATTTCATCATGCCCTGCTATTGGATATGGAATAAATAACAACTTGCTAATCTCATATTAATCTAAACAATATTTTATTTTCTTTTTCTGGGTGTAATTTAGAGTTTTTAAAATGTTTTACGAAAACCATAACTGATTAACTTGCAAATTATTACAACAATTTTATAAAGTAATATTACTTGTAGTAAACTCTTCAAAATACATATAGTTGCAATGGTTTTTATGCGTAGTTGAAGTTTGATACTAATTTTGAGCTACAATCTATAATAAAGATAGAGGCCAAAATAGTAAATTGTAAAGATAATTGTTGGGTTGGGAACTTATAACAAAAATTGATGGTGCAAAATGACAACAAAAAAATTGGGCCCCACAAACATCTTTTACAACTGGTTCTAGGGTTATCTTCCCTAACAAAACTTGCATTTCATTTTTCTCCAATAAAACGCAGCTCGAATCTTTTTGTTGTTCTAGTGAAAAAAGTCTTATATTCTTCATCCAAAACATTTATTCACGAGATCAAATACTCTAAAATTGATTTTATACTCCTACCCAAGCTTTAAAAAGTTGGAACCCTTATAAAATGGAGGTCCTATGTCATCGCTCATCCTGCAACATGCTCAAATTGGGCCCGGCTTTTAATATTGCCATATAATCTATCAGTTATAGACTTGTACATGATATTTACTCACTTAGATTAGATCTATCACATGCATGCACATTATTTTTAGTATAAACTCAAAGTTTTTATTGTATTTTGACCTTTCAATTGTTTGGAAAAAATCATCATAAAAGTAGGGACGAATCTTGAACGTTGTTGACGGAGAGGCAAACCAAAAACTATTTATTTTAGGGAGGGCGATATACACCACGATGAAAATTTTATATCAAAAATGACAAACTATATCTAAAAAGGTATAAAATATACATAGGGTCGAAAATTTTGAGGGTATCATAACCCCCTGCAGTCCCTTCTAAGTTCCGTCTAGGGGTGGAAACGAGCCGAGTCGAGCCCGACCCTACCAGAGCTCCAGCGCGGCTCGTTTATATTTTAGAAAGCTCGAGCTCGAGCTCAGCTCGCTTCGAGCCTTAAGAGTTAAGCTCGAGGTCGGCTCGTGGTAAGATATATAAAGGTCGAGCTCGGTTCGGGCCCGGCTCGTTTGTGATGCGCTCGTAAAAAATAAAGCTCGACTACTTGAGCTTACTTGTTCGAGCTCGTTTATCTAGAGCTCGTTTATTTGTTTTGAGCTTGTTTACTAGAAACTCGCTAGCCTAGTCGAGCTTTGTATATAAAGCTCAGACTCGGGCTCATTTATTTAATGAGCTCCAATTTAGGCTCGAGCTCGTTTAGGCTTAGCTACCAATCCGGATCTCAAACTTTTCACGAGCGGCTCGGCTCGTTTCCAACCCTAGTTCCGTCCTTGCATAAACGTATTGTGCTCTTTTAGCTATATAAAGACATAACTATAACAATAACGATTAATCTAATACGGAGTAATGTTTTTGATTGAATGTTATATCATTATGCAGATCAAATTACACAATCAATTAATGACTTGGATTTGGAGAAGAAGCGGGAGGGAAACTAAGGTTAGAAGGGTGTGAGGTTACAACATGACTTCTAACATCCATCTTATTTCTCTTGCATATATTACAAACAAAATTACCATAACTTAGACATTTTGCTTCACTAGCCCATCCATATCCTCGAGTGCATGTCGTTTCACATATACTAGGGCGGCAATTAGGTACCGTAATAACGACGTGACAAGGTGATCTTGCCACGAGCAACTCCGTACCTGCAAAATTACAATGATCACTTGAAATATTATACATTTTGTTTTGTACTAGACGCAAAAAATATTTGACTCAAATCCCATGAATTAATCAGTTAAAAATTCAAAAACCATAGTTCTCTATTTTCATAAAGTCGTAAGTTTACCACTAATATAAGAAAATAACCTGAACATAATTTATACAAATATAAAGAAACATATCTTAAAATGAGAACAAGTATTTTTCATCACTTGAAAGGGTATACATTTTATTTTGTACTAGAAGCAAAAAGTGTACATGACTCAAATCACATGAATTAGTTAGTCGAAAAATCAAAAACCATAATTCCTTATTTTCACGAGCAACCTAAACAGAATTGATACAAATATAAAGAAAAATATCTAAATAGCAATCAAGCATGGAACTCTGTAAGTTCCATATATTAAGGTGTTTGCTTCAGCTTATATAGTGGGCTTATGGTTTATATGATTTGTAGCTTATGTTTCATAAGTTTACTTTTTGTTGCTTATTTTGAAAACTTTCGGCTTACATTAATTTATCATGCCATAATAAGCGTATATAAGCCAAAAAATTTCAAACTAAGCCACAAGAAATGAGTTTATAAAACATAATCCGAAAATCAACATTAAACATCACGGGTGCGCAAAATCGTCCAGACCAACAATATCGAAGAAGCAAACTAGTTGGAACATGAACGAGCGTATTCTGTTTAGTGCTCGGTTCTAAAGATGTTCAGTTAATGATATATAATAACATTGTAACGAATAGTAATTGCTATGATGGGGCTAGAAGCAGGTTTTTTTGGGGTATTGATGGGGCTAAAAAGGGTCTTGTTTGGATAAAATAGGAGAAGGTTATGGCTAGCTTCGAAAAAGGTGGCCTATCAGTAGGGAGCTTATCAGCTTTTAACCATGCTTTATTACAAAAATGGAGATGGCGTTTCGTTAATGACCCAACGTCCTTGTGGGTTAGTCTTATTAAATCCATTCACGGAGATCACGGGGGATTCGGAATTAATGGTAGATGCTAAAATTGTTGGCGCCATTCGTCACATGAATGACACGATGATCATCCCTTGGGAGACCCTTGTTCGAAAGGTGGGTAATGGATCCAATGTTAAATTCTGGTTAGACGAATGGGTTGATAATCAACCATTGAAAGATAGGTTCAATCGGTTATTCTACTTGGAGTCTAACAAGAGCTGCATGATCAATGAACGGCTCCTTAGTGATTCATGGAGATGGGAGTGGCGGAGACACATCAGAGGGGGAAGAGAACAAGAGCAACTTCAACAGCTTCTTGATTTGCTACAGAATGTGGAGCTCTCGGATGATATGGATAGGTTTTCTTGGAGTTTAGATACTTCTGGTGATTTTCTGGTGAGTAGCACGAGAGCTCACATTGACGATAATACATTGACATCTGGTAATTTTGCTACGAGATGGTCTAACTATATCCCTCGTAAAGTTAACATATTTATTTGGCGTTTGGTTCTTGATAAACTTCCAACTCGTCACAACCTTTCTCTTCGAGGCTTGGATCTTGAGTCATTGATGTGTCCAATCTGCCATTGGTCAGTAGAAAATACATTACATCGTTTTCTTGGATGCGATCTGGCTCAAGAGGTTTGGTTAAAAATTGCTCGATGGGGCGGTTTGGATTGGCCTTCTGTAACTTCTTTGGATGATTTGTTCGTTTGGGTAGATTCTCATCCGAACTCTCGGAATCAGAAAAGATGTTTAAAGTCCATCACTTACGCTTCATTGTGGATTCTGTGGCGTCATAGAAACACGGTTTTGTTTAAAGACAAACCTGTTCGTAGAAGTGAAATTTTATGTTTTCTTTTAATTGGTTGAATCATCGGGCTTCCAAGGTTAATGTTTCTTGGAATGCTTGGTTGATGTGTCCTTTGTAATTGTTTGTATTTTGGGTTTTAGCTTCATGCTTGCCCTTTTAATTGAATTCCTGATGTTCAAAAAAAAGTAATTGCTATGAACACTTTCCCTTTCAATTAGAATGAGACAGAATAAGGTAGACGGATTACAGAATAATGATGATCAACCTATCTAAAAGTTAGAGTAAGAAGCTAAGCTAAGCTAAGCTAATCTAAGCTAGTTGTTGATGCTGAGTCGTCTACTCTTGTGCCATTGCATTTGTTTTAGCCGTTTAGCTGTCATTGGTCATATGTGCATTCATCATTCATATATGATGAGAAGATTATTCTCGTACCCGCCGTAATTGACAATTGGGAGTAGAGGATCAACTCTCCAAACACCATCGACAATGAATTTAATCTACAAAACCAGAAAAACGATAAACACTAAAGAGTATACTGATAATTTAGGGGGTGAGCAAACGGGCAGGACGAGTCACAAACATTTTTCTGCATCCTTAATTTTTTAATTATTCATATTGGCTTGTTAGATATAATTACATAAAGTATTTTATAAAAATTAGTATAACACTTTGAAAAAAACCTAACATAGGTTATACTTGGGACGACTTTCAACGTATCATTTTAGCTATCTTTTTACTCCGTAATATTTTCCCCATTTGACCCATTAGAGATAAAAATAACCCAAATCAACCCATTCACCAGTAAATCAAAATTTCCACCTCTAATGTTTGGAACATTGAAAAGAGTTACGGAAGATTAACTACCTCATATCTTCCTGGATACAACTTCAACAACAGAGAGAAAACGCCAGTTTGTGATCTTTTCATTTTTCTCTTTATTGCAATGTAACTAATTATGATTCAACTCGTAAGCAAGAAAAATATGATTAAACTACAAACTCTTATAATTATTACACGTAAACCTTTCATTTCAAATTTCACATATATCGGAAAAAGCTTATCATACTAATATACCTAAAGATGCTGCACCAATTCCACATATCACCTGACAAAATTTCATGAGCAAAGTGTTCATTGGACAATTCTAACCATCGTATTTGGTTATTTTGTCATAAACAAACCACTATTATTGCAAAAAACTTATAGTTAACACTATACTTTCTAAGTATGAGCGATCTTTGACGTGTTGCAGAGAAAATTAAAGAATAAAAGTCATTGTACTTGACTATTTTGGGCTAATTGCACACAGGGTAATCAACTTTGGTTTGATTAGTATCATGTAATTATTGTTCTTATGCATAAAAAACCATTAATTTTTCGAAGATTAGTAAAAAAAACATATAAAGAGAGAGAACCTGAGTGGTCCAACCATCACTTTTAGACTAAAACCAATTTTTTTTGAAAATTTGGATTCAAAGTGAAATATCCACTAAACCGCAATGACCAAAAATGTAGTTAACTCTCATTAGTATTATGTGTTCTTTATTTGAGAAATTTGAAAGATCAAACCGCGATAAAGGAAATAAAAACACGGTTACCTAGATCTAGAGTAAACCAAAAACGAACGGTTTTTAAAAAGAAAAAAACAAATATATTTTGTTCGGTTTCGGTTTTAGCCAAAAGCCTAGTCAAACCAAACCATTCTCACCCTATCAAAATGTACATATAAATGCAAATAAAAAAATAAAAGTAACCTAATCATCCGGTCCGAAGAAGATGGAGCACCTGCACCATGAGCGAAAACAACCACCGGCGAATTATTGTTTTTATTAATTTTCATTTTTATTTTCAACGATCCTGCTAAGAATACTTCTGAGGCAGAAGTAGGCCAAATTATGTATGTGGTATGAAGGTGTAAAGTTCTAGATCCGGTATCTACTCCCCTTTGTTTCGCCTTGAACATTTTTTATGCTTCACTGAAACAGAAAACTATAAGTACATTGTGTCATACTTATTAATTAAACAAATGGAAAATCTTGGATGATATCTACACCAAACTAACTCTCTTGGAAAATCACCAAACTAACTCTCTTGGATGACATCTACACCAGCTGGACCATTTTCTTTGAATATTTGCCAAAATATCCCTCCATTTTGATTCATGTGCTTGGCTCGCTAAATACCTAGCGAAGTTATTTTTGTGATTTAGCTGAATATTTAATGGGGAAAAAACTGACTATTTTGTGAAAAAAAAGTGATGTTTAGCAAAACATAAAATCTTTTTAATTATTTATTGGGCTGGATTTTAAAATAATTCTGTTAACTTAATTTTGCCATTCTTTTTTTAGAAAAGCAAGGAATTTCATCTTTTTAATGATTATTCTTTTGATCAGAGAAACAGTCGTACAGGAAGATGCAGGGATCAAAGGTATACCACATAGGTTGGAGAAACATAGAAGCTTGACTTTTGGCAATAGTAAGCAAGATAATGGAAATTGTATCGATGTTTCAAGCAAGGCAAATGATTGTCATAATGGTTATGTGTTACCTGATGTTGGTGAGTCACGGATGAATAGATAAACTTTCAACATGATACATCCGAATTATAATGATTTATGATTTAGTTTAATTTAGCAGGTGTTGAGACCTCTGGTGTTTGAAAGGCCGAAAGACATAAAATCTCAACTTCAGCAAATGCAACTCGAGCTTTCTTCATCGCTTTCCTTGTGGAGATCCAAAAGTGAGACACCTAATCCCGAGGTAGTCAATCTTTCAGTATAATTACCACCCATTGAATTATTGGGAGTGAGACCTAATACAAAGTGTACTTATTTCAAAATAGCTTTTGCAAAACATTATGAATAGGCATAATATATGAAAAGAAAGGTCGGAAAAGTACACGATTTTTGAAAAAATAAACATTGTGCCCTTTTGCATATTATTTCCAAATTTGCTTTGAAATTTTGGGAAAAACCAAGGTTTGAAGATTTTGAGTGGTTTGCGTATTTTTAGGTGTTTCACAAATTTCGTGAGTGGATTCGAGGTAACATAATCATAGTCCTTTAATTCAGCATCCAGTTGTCACAGAATAAAAACATAATTAAAATCTTCACCAGGGTCATAAAAGCTCGCCCATTAAGCTACACTAGCTATATCTGATACATGGGAGTTTCAAGAAAATGAGATTATGAATGCCAAAGATAGGTTGAGATCATTACGTGTAGAGCTAGCATTATTAGAAAGAAAGATGACATTATCAATTAAGCAAGCATTATCCATCTCTATTATACCCTTTGTTTAATTAATAAGTGTAGGGAAACATGTACACTTTTATTAGAATAAAATCACATTACAATTAATAAATAATTATCTGAAAATAAATAACAGATAATAAAATAGACAGAATAGGGTAGAAGCAGAAGATAGAAGACATACACTATGAACGATAAATAAAAAAGCAGTAAAAGGTCGTGGAACGAGGAACGTGTTGGACACGCTTCCCTTAAAACAGATTCGCCGTCTGTCTCCTAGGGTACAACGTTTAAAGCTGTAGTACAGCTGGACCTGACAAACTTGCCTGAAATATCACGGAAGCAGTCGTATGATTCTGATTGAAAGACTTGTGGGAAATCGTATGCAGAAGAGCTGCATTTTTGGATGTGTCTAAAACAAATGAGACTAGGCCGCTATTTATAGTGAAAACGTTGTCTTGTTTTCCAAGATAAACATTTGCCATCAATATGACAAATCTTTTATTAAGAAAATAGACTCGCATATCATTTAGTGACACAAAATATTCTGTACAAACTTATTTGATAAGTTTAAATCTATTCCTAAAATAGATTTACAGAAAACTGGAAAGAACCCGAATCACACCTTCCCACTTCACATTTTTGGCAATGTGGGATACTTCTATTTTCTCAGATTTTGTGTTTCACGTGTCTAACTTTGAGACACGATATCTCATTCATACTAACTCCTATTAGGAATTTTGTAATAGAGAATTTTGTAATAGAGAGTTACTACTAGTAGGTATGTAGTTCCTACTGGTAGAGTAAACAGTTCCTGCTGGTAGTGTAGTTCCTACTGGTAAGGATAATTATAGTTAGTGCTGGCAGAACAAATGTTATTCCTGCTGGTAGTACAATATTATTCCTAGTAGTATTATGCTTACTACTCCGGGTTTCAGTTAAAGTTAGTTAGTGATAGGGATATGCATGAGATATCCTATGAAGTGATAACACTTATCACTTTAGCTTTTAGTTAGGGTTTCATGGGTATTTAAGAAACATACGGCTTGGATGAATGTAACTGATTAATTCATTAGAAAACACTTTCATTATCAATAGAAAAGATCCATAGAGGATCGTTGTTTTTAGTAATTCTTTAACTCTGTTGTTTATATTCCGCGTAAACAATAGTTTCAAGTGTTAGAGTCTCTCTTAGAGTTGCTTGTGATTACATAAGTGCTCTACAACCTTTACAGGCTTGAAGATCTATCTAGGGCTGGACCTACATAAAAACAGGTGATGAAAACTAAACTTATGATTTTATTAATGTTTAAAACGGATTACAAGACTTGATAAATGGAAATAACAAAGGCTTAAAAAGAAAATTACATTTAAACTTAAAAATTACAAAAGCTTTTTAACTCTAAAAAATGCAGGAAAAAGAGATGATTCTGAGTGAGTAAGGAGCTCGTATTTATAGTGTCCTTGTGAAGCTTCTAGGTCATGAGTTAGTTAGATGCTCCCATCAATCTTGTCCTTTCATTCCTTTCAATCATTGGAAGTGCATCTTAGGCCGTTGGATCAACATGATGATCACACGGACTGTTAGCGTGGCAATCCTTGATGTGACCTCTTGTGTTTCTTTAAGGCATACTTTAGTGGGGAAAAAACCATCCTTGTGTGCTTCTTTTCCTAGCTCGTGATCCTTTTAAGTTGGCTTGGACCAATGAGATGCAAGGAATGACGTTTAACTCTGCCATAGTGTACCTTATCCCTTGAATTACCTAGCCTTACCCTAAATTTTTAATTGCCCCTTGATTTTGACCTTGTGGTGAAACGAAGAAGATAAACAGTAACAACCAATTTTGGCGCCCCTTTTTTTACTTATTCGTTTTTGAGGTGAGAGTTGACTGAGAGGGTTTTGGGCTTTGACTTTAGGTAAAAGGAATGGGCCATGGTGTATTTATTTGGGCTTGGGTTTTTATTTTATTGGGGTTGGGCTCGGTTAAGGGTTAAATAAAGGTTAATACCCGTTTTGGTTTAGGGACTACTTTTGCAATTTTGTTAATCTTGAGGGCTGATTTGGTAACTTTTAGAATTTTGTCATTTTGTGATTTGACTAAGGTTGACCATGTTTGACTGAGAGTTGACTTTGGTTGACCTTGGTTGACCTTTGATAGTATTCTCCCGGCTCTTTGTGTGCTCTTCCGTTCCCGTGTCCGTGTTTGTCCGGTTTTGACCGTTTTCTTGTGATTTTTGCTTTATTCGTACATACACAATCACAAAGACAAAACAAGCAATATATACGCATTTTATGCACAATTTTGTCTTTTTATGGGACATTTTTTATATAAAACTGATATGTGTTTTCACACATATCACCATCCCTAGACCCAACTAGACTCATATGTAAATATAAGGAAAACCCAACTAGACACATCCTTTAAAAATATTTACCCAACTAGACCAAATTTAACCAATGGGTTTAAATTGGCACCTCTACAAGAAACTACTCTATTAAAGATAGGTAGTGCATTAAATTTATTGTGGAATCAATTCCATGAACAAGATGACTTACCAAGTGAGAAATTAAAAGCCTGTTTGCTTTTGTAACATTGACATATTCTTCAACTTTTCAAAATTATTAGAGCAAACGGTGTAATGGCGAAGGCCCCTCACCGTGGCTGAGGTGGCACTTCGCCGTGGCTCGTCGGGCTTCGCCGCCACACCGGACCCCCCTTTTCGCCGAGCATTTCGTCACCAAACGAATTACAATTTAGCCTTTTGAAAATAAGACCCACCCCCAAAAACTATCTGTTGCAAACGTTTAAAAAAATTATTAAAATTATTTTTTTTATCTATATATATCCATATTTTTTCATTTTAAACACACACAAATACATTCAATCTACATTTTATAAAAATAAGTGACTCAAGCTTTTTCGATTCGTCCGATCTCGACGACATAGCTGAGTACGAAATGATAATGGAGATTAACAACGAAGATCAAGATGAAGTTGAAGCTGTTCCAATGCGTACATACATCAATCGTGAACGTGATGTCGCTGAAGAACGTTTAATGCGGAATTATTCTGGTCCACACCCAACAAAATTTAAATTCACAACGGAGTATTTTAAAGACGATATCGCAAGAACCGAGAGCAATTTTTGGAAATCGTTCAAGTATTTGAAAATTACATTCAAACTGTTAAACCTCTACCCAAGCCCACATTATTTTTTTTTTCAGTATTTACTATTCGTTTATGATTGCACGGGTATAAAAAGTTTAGTGTCATTATGAACAATTTTGTTTTATAAAAAAATAACAGATTTTTATTTTATAAAAAATAAATTTACAACTTTGTAATTTTATTTTAATGAAATGAATTTTAATTTGTGTGGAAAATGGAAAAGAAATAAAATTGTGAGTGGGTGGGGCCCAAATGAAGAGGAGAGAGAAATGTCATGAGTGAAGGGGTATTTTTGTGTGTTGTGTTGAAATGATGTGGCGCTGAAATGGCAGCGATAGGGCCCAAATGAAGAGGGAAAGTTGTGTCACTACACCCTTTGCTCTTATGCCCTTTACTATTTTTTGGAATATAAATGCCTGTTGAAATAGGAATTGCCTTTATTTTAATGATGATGCCTTTTCTGTATCAAAATCTTCTTGCAAAACTTGTCATTGTTTCATGCATGGTTTTGTCTTTATTCTTGATTGTCTCATATTTTACCAGGCCATACATCTTGAATCAGTACGATGTAGCAATTTATGTGTTCGCTGCAAGAACAAGTTATGTTTTTTTCCTCGGACATTTTTAAAAGTAACTTTTGTATTTGCTTACCAAATCTATTCATCGGCTGTGGAAAGTGACGTCCTTTAAGTACTTGACACAAGTGAAAGAAACACGTTAGCCTCGCCTCGGGTTTGACCTCAAGATCAAGCTCTTGGGTGTGAGAGTAAGTAGAGGCAAGGCCGGACGGCTGCGTAATAAATGTCAGAGTAAATGCGTAATGAATGAATGCCCATGAATAAGCACTACTACAAAAATGCTAAAAAGAATGGTGAAAAAGCCTCATAAAGATCGGTTTCCCACCGCTCTAACAAAGGGTGATGTATTTAAAAGGATACACATATAGATCGGTGGATAACCGATCTTTTTAATTTTACAGAAAGAACGGCTATAAGCAAAAAAGCGTTCTATCTGATGCTATCCAAGTGATCCGTTTGGTGGGTTCTGTTGGATTAGTTAGATCG
>BQNB010005504.1:0-38736 GCA_026074375.1 Tanacetum coccineum | reverse complement strand
CCAATCTCTCTCTAACATCACAACCCACATCTCACTCTTGTTCTTGGTTTGATCATAAGATTACTAGTATTCTACAATATGTCGCCGGGGAAAAGTTTAGACTACTTTGACTAAATTTTCTATGAGAATTGGTGCCACGTAGGATCTATTTTTGTCGTTTAGTGCATATTCCCCAGCGACATATGTCACCGGGGAAAAGTCCGTCACCTGTTCTCCTATTTCTTGTAGTGCATGTATATATCTTAACAGATATTCGATACCACAACCTACACGTTATATATACTACTAATATGTTTTCAGGGTGTTATGTTACTAAATAGAAATTATGAAATAACTTTTGGGGTCATGCATCAAATTTTATTAAGAAAGGAAACTGAAATTCCTTTATTTCCAGTATGTAGCATCATAGAAAAAGTTTAAAGGTCTTGAAAATCAGGTTACAATAGTGGCCGGTTTTCACATTATGGGGCGATTGTTTAGATTAATGCTGATACATTAACGCAATGTTGCTTTGAGCTTTCATATTTCCAGCTATCATTAGGATATGTAGTTTCATTTATAAGAATCTCTGAACTTTGTATCAAAACCGTGAGATCATTTTCAAGTTTAGATTTTAATTAAGTTTAATGGGTATTTTCAATTCTTAGAAGTGCTCAAAGATTCAATTAGTTTGCATGTAGCTCAATTAGTAGTAGGCAAGTGGTATTTTCAATGTATTAATGGATCCGGCAGTTTGTTCCTCAAGTTGTAATCTCAAGGATCTTCATGATCCAAAACAACATATCACGTGCTTTTTCGCCAAAATGAACAATGATACACTGAAGTTAATCCATATCAACATGACGAAAAATGAAGAGATGCAATTGTATATCCATGCAACAAAGTGAATGAATCAAAAGACGAGCGTGTTTAGCATGACTAATAAAATAGAACTTTTTTAGTCGATCCGTTTTGATTGTGACTCTTTCATTAATGTTAGTGATGTTGTTTCATAATATTAAAGAAAACTCAAGTTGAATGTAATTTGGTTCTTGAAAAGAACAAGAAGTAGTACATCATATTAATTCAATTTTTATAGCAAAGGAAGCCCGTTGCATCGCACAGGTCTGAATGCCTCGTATATTATATATATCAAATCAAAATTTATTTAATGCATGCATATTTAATAAAATGTTATTTTGACACCTTTTTAGTGCTAATTGTAAATACTCTAATGAATGACTCAAATTAGGGCCCCTTGGTTTCTATTTAAAAAGTTCTTTGGTGTTTATTATAATTTAAATTCTAGTTGACCCTTATTTACAACGACGGCTACAAAGATAGTTCAATTTTCTTTTTACACCTTGTTTATTTTCTGTAAGTATGTAACGAAGTTTAATTTGTCTTTGTATGAGCATATTGATATTAACCCATGCATCGCAATCTATAAAACAAGGTTTTCAAGATCGGGATCCTACTCAAGATCGTTTTCATCTTTACAAGATCGAGATCGTATGATCGGATCGGGATCTTAAGATCCTACTATAATGTCATTTTCATAAGAGTCTCTATAATATTATATAAATTTACAAATGATTATATATCATTGGTAGCCTCAAAATATTGAGTCGAACATGAAGTTCGTTCATTATGTATGTTAGTCTCGGTCAATTAATTAGTTAACGTTGTAATAGGAAAGTATCGGGAATTGGGCTCGATAGTTAATCTAATATTGTATATGTTTCGGGTTTAATCCCAAGCAAAACCCGAGCCCGGGTCCTAGTTAAATATCCCGCGCGTACCTTTAACGTGACGGGGTATATAAGCTTTTTCTTCTTTAGAAAAAGTTAGTTGTTTCAATATATAAAAATCTTCTTTTTCTCATTCTCTCTAACCTCTCTCTTGTTTCTCTCTCTAAAACAACTCAATCTTTCTTTATCTCTTTTCTTGGTTCGATTCGTGGTTCGTAATATGAAGTGAAAGTGTAAATCGGGTTCCTACAATTGGCATCAGAGCCTACGTGGATTCGTGGTTGATTCTTGTGGTTAAAAAGGATAAATTTTCGTGGCTTATTTTTTTCTTTTTTTCTTGGCTGCGTTTTGGTTCAAATCGGAAGAATCACAACGAAAAACGTGTTATTAAGTGGTTAATATTCATCTACTATCTTAGATATAAGTGTTTAAAGCTTATTTGGGTTGAAATCGTGCTTAAATGGTTGATCTTGATTTTTTTCGTATTATGTTCTTGGTTGCGTTTTGGTGAAGAAAAAAAAAAGATCTTGGTTGCGTTTTGATCATTGGTTGCGTTTTGATCATTGGTTGCGTTTTGATCATTGGTTGCGTTTTGATCATTGGTTGCGTTTTGATCATTGGTTGCGTTTTGATCATTGGTTGCGTTTTGCTCATTGATTGCGTTTTGGTTCATTGCGTTTTGATTGCAGGTTGCGTTTTGAAGACATGTATTGCGTTTTGACTAAGGAATACTCTGCCTAATTTTTTATTTTGTTGCGTTTTGACCAAATCTCAAGCTGCGTTTTGACCAAATCTCAAGCTGCGTTTTGATTAAATGGTCATTGCGTTTTGATTCAAAAGTCACTGCGTTTTGATTAAATGGTCATTGCGTTTTGATTCAAAAGTCACTGCGTTTTGTTAAAGATCGTTGCGTTTTGCTTAAATTTCGTTGCGTTTTGCTTAAATTTAGCGACATTTTTTTTAAGTAAAATGAAATTTTTTCTATAGCTTTTTTAACTTATTTTTACGTCAAATCCAAATTTTGGTAATAGGGTAAAAAAAAATTCCGGTCGACACCCTTTTAGCGACACTTTTTTCGGGAAAAATTAAGTAAAATAAAAAAATTTCTATAGCATTTTTAGCTTATTTTTACACCAAATTTAGATTTTGGTAATAGGGTAAATTTTTTTTTTTCATAATCCAACTGCGCCGAATTCCAAACAAACCAAAACCAAAACCATCGAGAAGGACTTAAACTGCACAAATCATTCACAACAAACAAACCATTAACTACCAACGATCATTCATTCACGGTTATCTAGTGATCTTGTAAAATCCCGTTAATCATTTGTCGGTTTTGATCATAGACGAGTAAAATCCCGTGAACGTGAATTGCATACAACCACAATTTCAATCACATCATATCCACTTAAGATCCAACAAAATCTTTCACACTTCATAATTAATAACCATTCATTCATCATGTCTACTCCAGTCAACACATCCTCGACAGATAGTCAAATGCATAACGTCCTCCAATGCTTGGACCAGGAAGATATTCACAATGGAGATCACGTTTTCTACGGTACATTGACACAAAAAATAATGGTGAGGGACTGAAAAAATGCATACTTAATGGTCCCTACGTGCCAACAAGTGTACTTATTCAAGCTGTTCCAGCAGCGGAAGGTCGTCCTGCAGTTCAACAACATACAGCAATTGAAACTGTATTGAACATGACTCCAGAGAACAAAGAACACTTTCAGTCTGAAAAGGAAGCAATTTTCTTGCTTTTAACTGGTATTGGAGATGAAATCTATTCAACTGTTGATGCATGCAACACAACAAATGAAATGTGGATAGCCATTGAAAGGCTACAACAGGGTGAATCGTTGAACGTACAAGATGTAAAGACCAATCTGTTCTGGGAATTTGGGAAGTTTACTTCTCGAGATGGAGAATCCATGGAGTCGTATTACTCACGGTTTTACAAATTGATGAATGAGTTGACAAGGAACAACTTGCAAGTTACAATAATGCAAGTGAATGTTCAATTTCTTCAACAGCTTCAACCAGAATGGTCAAGGTTTGTGACGCTTGTCAAGCAATCAGAAAAAATAGACACCATCTCATATCACAGACTATTTGACATTCTCAAGCAGTTTCAGAAGGAGGTTAATGATATTCGTGCTGAGAGAATAGCCAAAAGTGCAAATCCATTAGCACTTCTTGCGGCTGCTCAACCATATTCAGATACTTACTATCAAGCACCAAAACCTCAAAGATCAAATGCAACATCATCTTCCACAAGACAAAGTGCATCTACCAGACACAAAGGCAAAGAGGTCGCCAAACCAATTACACCTCAATCTGAGTCTGTCTCTGAAGAAGACAGTGATCCTGAACAAGCTCAGAAGGACAAGGAAATGCAAAAGAATTTGTCACTCCTTGCAAAGTATTTCAAAAAGCTCTACAAACCTACCAACAACAACCTTCGAACTTCTTCAAACTCCAGGAACAAGACTGAAGATACCACACCAAGGTATAACAATGACAATCAGTCAAGGCAGTTTGGGAATCAAAGGACAATGATAGTTGCTGGGGCTAGGGAAACAGTAGGCAGTCAGGTAGTGCAACAGACTGTGATACAATGCTTTAACTGCAAGGGATATGGGCACTATGCAAAGGAATGCATGAAGCTAAAGCGGGTTAAAGACTACACGTATCACAAGGAAAAGATGATGATGTGCAAACAAGCTGAACAAGGTGTTCCTCTGCAAGCTGAGCAAGCTTATTGGCTAGAGGACACGGATGAAGAGATTGATGAACAGGAATTGGAAGCACATTACAGCTACATGGAAATGATTTAGGAGGTCTCACCTGAAGAATCCAGTTCTACTGGTCAGCCATTAGAACAGGTACAAAATCATGATGAAAGTAATGTGTATGACAATGTGAGACGACATTCTGAGCAACCTGAATCCATTAACGACACATATGTTTTGGAGAAGGATGATAGCAATGTCACTCCTGATTCATCAAATATATGTACTAATGATAATCAGGTTGATCAAAATGCTGCAGAATGTGTTGATGAGCGTGCTGCGCTTGCTAATTTAATTGCTAATTTAACTCTTGATACGGAGGAAAACAAAACGATTTTAAAGCAATTAAAGAAAGCAAACGCATCATTGACTCAAGAATTGGAAAAGTGCAAAACTAACCTTGATGAAACTAATAGTGCTTTGGGGGAGGCTATTAGTTGTCGGGATAGTTGTCTCATTGCACTTCAGAACAAACAGAATGAGTTTGAGAAGTACAAAGCCTTTAATGACCGGACGATTGATTATGAAATTCTTCAAACAAAGTTAAATGAAACTCTAGGACTATTAGCTCTAAAAGACATTGAAATTAAAGAAGGTTTAAAAACTAAAGCCTATGAAATTTCGAGTTCTCGAATCAAAACACGATGAAATTAGTCTATAAAAGAGTCTTTTAACAAGGTCACAACTAAAGGTTTATCTCAAGAGAACACAAAGGTCATTTTCGTATTTAAAGGTTAAGGAAGAAAAAGATTTAGACAAATAATGAAATGAGACAAACATTAAAAGTTTTTGAATGAAATTATTTATAACTCGTAATCATCAGTCAATTCAGCCCATTCATTTGTTTAGCACCCAAATGCGCGACTTACAATGGTAGACTAAACCTTACCATCCGAGTACCATCAGAGAGCCAAATCTGCAAAACCATGTTTTGTATGAGATCCTATATGAATACTTCTGATCCTGCAAACATATTTGCCCCTGATAGAGGGAAGAGAACCATGACTACTTGTAACGATACTAGATTAAAGTGAATAAAAGATATATTTAAAATCCAATGAATACACAAAACAAAATAGTCTTTATGAAATTTTCAAAGCACCCTCACTGGAGTATCTTTATCAGTTGGAACGCGGAAAGGAAGTAAGGAATACAATGTGGAGAAAACCGTTTGTTAGAACAAAACCAAACGTAGCCTTTCTACCCATTTCAGAATCCATTAGTAAAAGTCGACAAGTTTTTAATGACATGACATTTAACATCAATCAATTTATAGAAATTGTTGATCAAACTTGGCGTAAACATACTAGTAGTTGTTTCCGCGTGCCAACTGCTCATGATATGGAACTTTTGATAAAAACCTTACTCATGCCTCTTTCAATAAAGTCACAAAATGACAGTTTTCGATTTGAACACGAACTTAAAACAGAAATGCATGAAGATTTTGAGTACGTTAAATCCCTTGAAAACGAGGTTGACGAACTTGAATCTGAAAAGGCTGATTTTTCAAATATGTATGATCTACTTATCGAAGAGTGTGTGTCTAAAGATGTTACATGTTCATATTTGCATTCTCTGTCTGATTTAAATGCTTATGCTGAATTACAATGCTTGTATCTTCATAAAGTCAAAGAATGTGAATGTCTTGCACAAAAGCTTTCGAAACAAACTGAATCTGTTAATAACGAAGTTCATAATAAGCTTTTAAAGAGTTTTGCTAAACTTGAAAAACACTCGATTTCTCTTGAACTTTCTTTACAACATTGTAAAGAACAGATGAAAAACAACCCAGTTTGCAAAGAAAATGCTTCAAATGTATTTCAAAAAGAACGTGAACAATATCATGAAATACAAGATTTGAAAGCTCAAATGCAAGACAAGAACATGGTGATAAATGAGTTAAAGAAACTCATTCTGGTAACAAAAGGAAAGTCTGTGGAAACTCAGTTTGATAAACCATCTGTTGTTTGACAACCAAATGCTCACTATAAAAAAAAAAAAGGGGTAGGATTCCAAAACCATCAGTTTTAGGAAAACCGAGCACCTTTTTCAATTCTCCTGAAATGAGAATTTTTCAAACAAAAACGAAACAGTCGGTTAATATAAAACTACTCTGTGTTCGATGTTTTGTTATAAACAATCTCACTCAAACAAATTTCCTCAATAAAAACAAGCAGAAATACTCGAATGTGCTTAACCATCGAAATGTATAGGTAATTGACACCACACACAAAAACAAGACAACCCCGCATTTGCCCTCATGCTCTACTCTAGGAATACAAATCCTTGTGTGTCTAAATCTAAGGAGTAAATCTACTACTAGTGGTCTAGCAGGACCACCAGCTTAAGTATCTATCAAGTTAAAGATAAGGTCGTGTCCACCAAACAATAGTCAAGTAAAGTTTAAAAAGAAGGAAGTAGAAGACCATCATAGGATTTCTAGTATTTCTAAGAAAACAAAGTCTGTAACTGCGTGTAATGATAGTTTAAATTCCATAACTTCGAATGTGAATGCTGTTTGTGCTGAATGTGGAAAATGTGTGTTTAATTCTAATCATGATGCTTGTGTTTCTAGATACTTGAATGACGTGAATGCTAGAACTAAGAAGCCTAAAGTAGTGCCTATTAGTGCTAGTAAACCCAAGAAAAAAGTGAACAAATCTGTTGCAACACCCCATAAGAAAACAGCTACATCAGATACCACTATTCTGAAATCCAAGAGTTACTATAAGGAGTTGTATGAGAATACAAATCAGGAATTGGAAAAATGTATGATCGCTAAGAGATGGTCTCATTCAGGATATACATGGACACAAAATCCTCTTAGGACCAAAAAGATATGGATGCCTAAAATCAGGAAAAATGATGTGTCATCAAATATTAGTCCCACTATAGACATTGTCTCTAGGATTACTAATGTTTTGAAGATATCAAACTCCATAGGATCCAATTTGTCCAATATTCCATCGTCCTCTAATTCTCTTATAGATTGTATAACTCATCCTATTCATTGTTGACTCTGGATGCACAAAGCACATGACGAGCAATCTCAAGCTGTTGCGTAATTTTATGGAGAAATTTCTAGGTACTGTTCATTTTGGAAATGATCAATTTGCTCCAATTCTTGGTTATGGAGATCTAAAGCAAGGAAATGTCACAATCAAATAGGTTTATTACGTCGAAGGCCTCAATCACAATCTTTTCTCCGTTGGTCAATTCTGTGATGCTGAACATATTGGAGGTTGCTTTCATGAAATCATACATGTTTTTGTGAAGATCCTCAAGGAAATGATTTACTCACCTGTAATCGTACAGGATCTGAGCTCTTCCACACAAATCACTCTTTAAGAAATAAATTCATCAACTATTAATCTGTTTTCATGCTAAAGCTTCACAACTCAAGCATGGTTATGCGCATCTAGAAGACTTTCTCATCTTCACACTTCCGATATACATCACCTTACTATCAAAGAAAGATATTGTGACAGGCTTACCTAAGTTGACATATGTCAAGGATCAACTTTGTTTGTCTTGTGAAATGAGTAAAGCAAAAAGAAGCTCATTTAAGTCAAAAGCTGTTCCAAGTTCCAAAGGAAGGCTAAATTTGCTTCACATGGACTTGTGTGGTCCAATGCGGGTTGCAAGCATAAATGGGAAGAAATATATTCTGGTGATTGTTGATGACTATTCAAGATACACTTGGACTCTTTTTCTATGATCCAAGGATGAAACACCAAAAGTTCTCAAAGACTTTCTCATGATGATTCAACGCAATCTTCAAGCTCAAGTTATTACTGTCCGTACTGACAGAGGAACATAGTTCTTGAACAAGACACTCCATGCTTATTTCAAAGAAGAAGGCATTGAACATCAGACTTCTACTCCTCGAACACCTGAACAGAATGGCGTTGTCGAAAGACGGAACCGCACTCTTGTTGTTGGAAACACGAAAAGTGTCGGTCACTTCCAAGTTGTAATAGTCTTAGCTCGTAGTTAGTATCATGATTAGATTAGTAATCTAGTTCGGCCCAAGGCCCATGGGTGGCCCAACTAAGCCCATGGCCGGCCAATGTTACACTATATAAGTCCCTCTCCTAGTCTTGGAGAGGGTTGGTTGTTCCATTTTTCCTTACATTTCATAATTCACTTCATCCATTTTTCCATCCAACCCACTATCTCTCCCTAGTTCTTGTTCTTGTCTTAATATCATAAGATTACTTGTTTCTACAATTGGTATCAAGAGCCATGGAGTGGTGTGTTTAGTTTTTGTGTTTGATTTTGTGTTTAAAAACCTTTACAAAGAACAAATTTGATTCAAATTTTTTGGCTTCAAAAACCTTAAAGTTTTCATTTACTCAATTTTTCCTATAATTGGATGTAAACACAATTCACAAGATTCTTGCCGAAAAAAACGTTCACAACAATCATGTTTTTTTGAGTTTTGAAGATTTGAGTTTCAAAGTAGTTGGGACCGAATGAGTTGGACCGAACGAGAGGACCGAACGAGTAAGATCGAACTAGTGGACCGAACTAGTGGACCGAACGAGAGGATCGAACTAGAAGATTGAACTAGTGGACCGAACTAGGTGCACTTTGACAATCAAACTAGAGGATCAAACTAGTGGACCGAACTAGGTGCACTTTGACAATCGAACTAGAGGATCCGAATACTAGTGAGTCCAGAAACAAGGTGCACTTGTCATGAACACAAGCAAGACCGAACTGTTTGGACACCCGATAAATACGAGGAGGACCGAACTAATAATTTTTTAAGCAAACTCATTACATAATATACGGTTATTTCTTACTTGTAAAATCTTCCTAGTCGCGACAAAACACTTGTTTTTCCCGGTTACTTGTCAAGAATTGTAAAATCCCGTGTCTAGTTTCATTTCAATACTCTCTCTCAATCACGTAACCAAACACTATTTGTTTCTCTACCACCGATCGAGAAAGCTCAATTTGTAATCTTTTTGATACCACAATGACGACCTATTGCTGATAACAAATCACTTTCCTTTCCTGGAGGGAGACAACAAACCACCGATGCTATGAAAAACACTTGTATTGATCATGGAAAAGCAGAATGGAACTTATAGAGAATAGACCTCATGGAAGAATGCTTCTTGCATCTGTTCAAAAAGGGACCACTTGTTTGGCCATCTCAATCACTGAGGATGAGTAACAAGGCTTAAGGAATAAGACACTGAGAACTAACTCCAGCTGAAGCACATTCCAAGCAGATTGGCTACATCAAGCTATAAACATCATTCTCCTCTAGGCCTACCAACGAAATCTATGCGTCTTGTGAGTCAACAATCGTGTGGCAAAGTGATCTTTGGGAAGATCATACGCTAATGCAAGGAACGTCATTAACAAAACAAGAACGTGAGTGCAAGCTGTATGATGAATTTGATAAGTTCACTTACAAGAAAAGAGAGACGTTACATGAGTACTACTTGAGGTTCACTCTGTTACTCAATGATATGAACATTTACAAGATGCCATTAGAGCAGTTTCAAGTTAACACCAAGTTCTTAAACACTCTACCTGATGAATGGAGCAAATTTGTTACTGATGTTAAACTGGTCAAAGACTTGCACACTACCAATGTTGATCAACTTCATGCTCACCTGCAACAACATGAAAGACATGCAAATGAAGTTCGTTTGATGTATGTACGCAATTCCAATCCACTTGCTTTAGTTGCATCTCACCAGTTAACTCAGCCAGCTTATCAATCTCATTTACACACTCACCCACAGTCTCTATCTCAACTTTACATTTCACCATATCAGTCTTCACAATCTGTTACACCTTATCAAACTCAACAATTCACAACCAATCAATCAACACCTCTTTCAATTACCTATCCAACAAATGAGCATCAATCCATCGTTCACCACAACGTTTATTCTCTACAACCATCAATCCCACAATTGGAATATGCTCCCATAGCCTATCAACAGCAACAACCTGAATTTTCCCAACCAGACTCCAGTCTTGTTGTTCCAGTGTTCCAGAAAGGGGATGATCCAATTGATGCAATTAATCACATGATGTCATTCTTAACTGCTGTTGTAACATCCCGGTATCCTACTACCAACAATCAGCTAAGGACTTCGTCAAACCCTCGTCAACAAGCTACCATCTATGATGGAAAAGTAACTGTGCAACCTGTTCAGGGGAGACAAACTACTTATGCTGCTAGAACAACAAGAAAATACACACCTGGTGCAAGTGGAAGCAACTTGGGGAAACAACGGACTGTTATTTGTTACAATTGCAAAGGGGAGGGACATATTGCCAAGCAGTGTACTAAGCCCAAGCGGAAAAGGGATGAAACATGGTTCAATGATAAAGTGTTGCTGGTTCAAGCTCAAGCAGGTGGTCAAGCTTTAACAGAGGAAGAAATAGCATTTTTGGCAGATCCAGGACTTCCTGACATTCAAACCTCTCAGACAGTCATCACCCACAATGCTGCTTATCAAGCCGATGATCTGGATGCCTATGACTCTGATTGTGATGAACTCAACTCTGCCAAGATTGCTCTCATGGCCAATCTCTCAAGGAATGGCTCAGATGCACTCACTGAGGTACACAATCTAGATAATCTGAACTATGACTTACTCAATCAAAGTGAGCAGATAATGACGTCTTCTGAACAGTCCAATGATGTGGGTCAGACGGATACTGACATAACCAGTGATAGCAATATCATTCCTTATTCTCAGTATCTGAGTGAAACACATCAGAAAACTATCCAGAATTCTAACTCTTCTGCTCAACAAGATGTCCTGATATTGTCTATGTTTGATCAATTAAGTACACAAGTGACGCATTGCAACACTATTAATAAAGCTTTGAATACCGAGCTTGACAGATATAAAGAGGAGGTTAAAGATTTGAAAGAGATGCAAAATGTTACAAACAGTTTTTCAGGATCAAATGAACAATTTGCCGAGATTGTACGTCTTAAGCAACTCTTTTTTTCCCGAAAACAAATGCAAGAAAAGAGAGTTTTAATGAAAATAAAGTTTTCTGATCTCAAAAATGAGTTAAAAATGGAATAAAACAGAAATATTAAAAGAAAATTGCTTTAGAAAGAAAATAAGCAACTTGTAACATAATGTACAAAAGAGGTCATCAGACTCAAAAACTGTTCATATGATGACTAAATCCAAAATTTGTTATGATCTTCCACGAAACAAGCTTATTGGTTTTTGAAAAACCTTTTCTATGCTAAAGTAAGCTCGTGAGCCATGCAAAGCTGTATGACGGGAATAACCATTCTTAAAATGGATCTATTGTGATCATGACTCTGAGGAGACATTAATGCTTCGGACGAGACTCTTCAAAAATCTTGAAAGAACAAGATCCAATTCTACTGTAAAACACAAAGTAAACACCGAAACCCATTAATTATAGCTATTCTTAATATACGACTACTAACAACGAGTTTGTTTCAACAATCTGATTTATAATATTGTGAACATTGCCTATTCAGGTAAAGCGACTTCGATCCCACCTTAGACCCTTCCATCTTCCACACCGTACATCAGTTGAGTTCCTAAAGAACTTCCCTAAAGTAATATGTGAATACTAATGCTTGAAAGAGCTTAACTCTATCTTACTGGCTTAGATCAGGTTTTGCAATCTGAAAGAACCAACTGCCACAACAAATATGGCAATACTAGTAACACAACAGTCTAGCTATCTACTGAGGCAAGTGGGTTGTTTGAACATATCAAAGGCTTGTTTTCGAGATGAAATCATTCCGTTAATAAAAAATTTAAAAAGATATCCTTCCAGTAAACATCTATAAAACCCAATACTTGGTTGACGATCATTGCTGATGGTCCTAACTAAGTTTTTTAATCAAATGGAACAGTGCAGTCGAACCACATCGCTTTGGAGTTCTATAGAACTATTTAAGTTAAAATTGGAATCAAGTTTTTGACAAAAAATTAACGACTCTTTGGCATAAACCACTTTGACTTAATGATATTGTAAAGACAGTTGTGAATTTGTCTGTGACTATGCAAGTGGTGAAACTGTGAATGAATGTCAAAAGTGTCTCGTCTACATCATCGACTTAGCTTCTCAATAAAAAGGACTTTGTTGATAAAGAAATTTACATAAATTCTTTGCAAGTTTTTTAACTACTCCTAGAAAACATTTCATCACTTTAAGTTTGATTCACAACTTAATCAAGAGAATAATTTATTTCAACAATGTAGAAGCAGTTGGTAAGTTTGACGAAATCAAGTCAGAATGCTCGGTGCAGAGGAGTTCGCTCGTCGAGTTGTGGTGTAGATAGAGACAGTTGAGAGGGGAGAAGAGTTGGAGTTCGTTTGGGTGGGGGAGTGCTTGAGATCGAGCGACAGTACTCATCTATCAATAAGATGACACTATCTAGACACTTTTACAGTACGTATAAGTCTTATCCGTCCACAAGAGAAAATTAATCTTTTACAGTTACACTTACTCTGAGCGTATGCATAAGTAGGAAGTTGAATAGTTCTCACTAATCACAATGGAAGAATGGAATATAATCATCAAGAGACTCTGAACTCATTGAATTGAACATAGAGTGACAAAACTGTTACTGAAAATGAGCATTTCTACACAGACTTTATAAACAACTTTATGGACTACGATTAAAACCAAAACGTTGTTCAATCAAAGAACAGTGTTAGATGCGTTAATTCAACCCAACATATAAAGTCTGGGAAATGATTCGATCTTAAAATGCAAAACTTCAGGTACCAAAGTTTGGTCATAACAGCCCAAAAAATGCAGTTAAGAAACTTAACAGGAAAACGGATACAGATAACGAGGATACTGTGACCCACCTGTTGATCCAGTAAAGTGTCTCTAATGGATATATGTGAATCGAATCACACCAAATGTGGTTAGATAAAAGACAAATCACTATTCTCCGTAAATAATAGCATACCCTATGGAAAAGAAGCTTTGAGTCCTTAGGGATTAGTCGAACATTAAAAGCAGAATCACCCTCAGATCCACTCTTAGTGTCCTGCCTTTAGGTATACCAAGTTATTTAGCTGAATTTGCTTTCTCACACATAAAGTAAAGACTCATGCCCTAGGCATCAACAATTGTGTCCGCTCAATTAATGAGGTCACACCAAGAAAAAGGAAAGAGAGTTAGGTTTGCCGAAATATCACTCACTCACGAAAAACACGAAAACCAACTCACACCTCATACATAATTTCTAACAAGCGTGTGTCTTCATTCTACAGGATAATGAGACTTTTCTACTATGTACTAAGCAAATCACAGCCTTCAGCAATACCAGACTGATAGATTCTGCAAACAACCAAGTAGGTAATTCAAAGTAATCAAAGCTAAGACACTCACCCTAAATATGTTAAAACAAGTTTGAATAATAAGGATGGTACTGTTAAAGTAATTGGATATGCTGTTTTGCAGAATCTCAAGAAACAAGATATTCTGATTAATTCTGTATTAACCATGATAAAATCATGTCTTCTGATAATTTGTGTGTTTCTAATTCTATGAATATGTGAATTTTCAGGCGAGCGAAGTCAAAAGCGATAAATCCTACAGAAGATATATGGATGAAACCAACAGTGGAGAGGTGTTTCAGCGAGCGCTAGATCGTGTGATAGAATTTAAGCATGGTAGACACCTTAGGCGTCTTGGTTGTGCATTATCCTGATTATCAGCCCTTATATGTTAGGGATCAGTGTCTGGAGAGTGGGCGCACATTAGCGCGGCATGACAACAACCTCTCTATCACGAGCGAATGGAGAGAGTGTGGCGTCTTCTCATAACACTGATACAATCACACTTAAGCTCGCGTCTCAACGGAGAGGTTACAGAGCTGCTGATTCTCCCCAAATACCTGTGGTGTTTTTGTTACTAGGGGGAGGGGAGCGGTGTTACATTTCCATATCACTACTTAGATTGTCTCTCTCACTTACATCTTTCTATCTTTTTTAATAACACCCCCCATATCAAAAACCCCATTAAAATAGACGAATATTCCAACAGAATTATGAGGAGGTCAATACCATTTCTCTAAATGTTATCAGAGTACTTCATCTTATTCTAGTCAACACCTCATAATATCCAAGTAATACTTGAGACATATACAAAAACGTACACTAGATCTCCAGCGAATGTTGTTATCGAATCACACACGACTCTACTGGTCTTTATGATAAAACACTTTCAGATGTGCAGCTAATCTACTTGCCAGAGTGGCGAGCACCCACAAGGTAGAGCGTGTGGAGGTGAGGGGGAGGTAGCCACAGATGCAAGAAACATCTCTGAAGATCATCTCATCTTCACTTCTCACATTTGATACTCTTTGCATGAGATAACGTTCCCAACACTATACCTCCTCTGGTATTTGAAATACGATATGCGAGCGACTCAGCACAAGATCAGTAACATCGCTCTCAACTAAACCAAATTATCTAATCAGAAATATCATATAATAAGAATAATATAATGTCGTGGAGTTTGTGAGATCGACAATTCGCGATTACTGCGTTGCGAGATGAGGGGTGGGGACAACCGATGCTCTACTGTAAGCGCGTTTGGTGTCGGTACGAAGTGGTTATCGGGTAATTGAGAGGGTACACCTGATGAATTTTAATAATACCATAACAAAATAGCAGTAGAGGTTTATGCATATGGTCATATTACACACAAGTAAGATTGAGGGTAGGCCTTCAATTGTTGTAAGGTATTGGAAAATTATATTTTTAGTGGACAAATATGTGATTTCAAATAGAGAGTGGATTTCGTCAACACATATGCTTCATTCGAATCTAGACGTGTTGATTACTACGGATCTCAAGGGGAAATAACCTTTATACACTCTCACATAGGAATATGATGCATCTATCCTATTTGTCTATTGGACAAAGTGCGTCTAAAACCGGAGTTCTGTTTATATATGTGGGTCTCGTGTGTCGAGCTATATCTCATTTGAACCTTTTGTTCTAATCAATCACTTGTAAGAGAGCATGGGACTTTACGGCTGGTACCCCTAAGCTCAAGTTTTGAGAAGGATCACTTATTCTGCATGTGCTTTAGCAAAAATTACAAATAGAAACCCTACAACCCAAATCACGAGGACACCTCAATCACAGAAATACTCTATCTGTTTGCATATGGACCATGTGCTGGATCCAATTGCGTTCGCGAGTGTCAATGGAAACTAGCACAAAATCCTCGTATATACATCGACACTACTCTCAGATTTACAGGGTTGAAAAATGTTTGCGATCAAAGGATAATGCACAGCTTTTATTATCAACTTTTTGAGAAGATGATCTAAGTACTATACTTAAGGAAACCATCTCCCGTGCATCTAAACAGATAATGGAATTTTTTGAAGTTGTTTTAACAGACATTGCGTGAATATTATAAAAAGGAGTTGGCATCTCTCCATGAAACATCAGTTCACCCTCTCCACGGTCAAAACTGTATAGTTGAAAGACCAATTGTACGCTAATTGAAGCAGCCCGTCTACTATGTTTAATTATGCAAAAGCTCATTATTTTCTAGGGCCTAAAGCTGTTGCCACAACATGTTATACCCAAAAATCGTTCCAAGACTACGTCATCGAGGAGCATGCGGTACAACACCATATGAGCTTTTACAAAACACAAACCTCCAGAGCTCTCGTACCTATAACAGTTTTGGTGCACTCCGCCTATCCAACGAATTATAGTCTAGAATTTGGTAAGTTACAACCAAAAGCAGATATTGTAATTTTTCAAGGATATGTAACCCACAAATAAAGCTTTTCGGATTTACAACAACGTACCAGACAAATAATTGAAACCTTCATGTTGAAATTTGATGATCTGACCGCGATGCTTCTGAACACGCAGCAGAGTCACATGACCCGCTCTTTCAATGAAATCTGTCTCCTGCAACATAAAGTTTTAGGACTCGAGCCAAACCCTCACTTCTTACTTTCTTTTTTTTTTTTGTGTGTGGTTTTTTTTTTTTTTTTCTCTTATTTTTTTTTTTTCTTCTTCAACACCATTTGTACACCTTCGAAATCTGACAGAATTGTTGTTTCAAACCAATGTTTATGAGTCATTTAATCCCCCGACTAATGTTATTTTACAAGCACCAGAAGTCATTGCTCCTATTCCTGAAGCAGTTGCACTTGAACATGCTGTATCAACTGGCTCACCTTCCTCAACTACAGTTGATCAAGATGCACCATCACCAAGTAACTCTCATACAACACAAGGAACCCAAACTCCTATTATTTCTCATGATTGTATAAAAGATAATCAGATATTGAAGTTGCACATATGGGTAATGATCCGTACTTCGGTATTCCAATTCCAGAAGTTACTTCTGATCAATTTTCATCATCAGATGTTATCCCTACAATTGTGCCTCCCGATCACTAAGTTTCTGAACACAATAGCAAATGGACTAAGGATCACCCACTTGAGAATATAATTGGTGCTCTCGACAGACCAGTTTCCACACGACTACAACTTCATGAACAAGCTTATTCAGTTAGCTATGATGACTTCAACATCAGTCGAACCCAAGAACTACAAAGACGTATTAAATCAAGCATGTTGGATATGAGCTATGCAAGATAACTTCATGATTTGAACGTCTGAGGTTGGAACTTGTCCTCCTCCTGACAAAGCATTTGTCTTCTCTCTTAATGGATCTTAAAGGCAAACTTATGAGTTAGGAGGTATCTTGAAAAACAAGGCTCGGTTGGTAAGCTCGAGGTTATCGTCAAGAGGAGTGATCGATTTCGAGAGTCATTTGCTCACGTTGTCAAGATAGAGCTTTACGAATTTTTCTGCGTTTGCTTGCCACATGAACATGGACATTATCAAAGGATGTAAAGACTGTGTTTCTGAATGGTAATCTGCTAGAAGAAGTTTATGTTAGCCAACCGGACGGATTTGTGGATCCAGACAAACCTAACTACGTCTACAAGCTTAAGAAAGCTCTTTATGGGTGAAACAAGCTCCACGGCGTGTATGATATGTTGTCTTCATTCCCTGCATCCAATATTTCTCCAAACGCTCAGTGGATCCCTACTCTTTCATCCGAAGAGAAGGCAACGACTTCCTACTGTACAATCCTATGTCGATGATATTCTATCTTTGCTGCATCTACTCCTGAATTTTTGTGAGTCTTATACGATAAATAATGTGGTTAAATTCAAAGATGTCAAAAGTAAAAATGGGGATGGATAAAATCCTAATTCTTTCTTAGGACTACAATTACCAAATTCCAAGATGGCATCTTCATAAACCAATCTAAATATGCTCTTGAATCACTAAAGAAATATGGCTATGAATCTTGTGACCCAGTGGATACTCCCATGGTGGAGAAGTCTAAACTGGATGAGGATAAAGATGGGAAAGCTGTCGATCCATCACAATATCATGGTATGATTGGCACCCTTCCTTATCTTACAGCCAGTAGACCTGACCTACAATTTGCTATATGCATGTTTGTCTACGGTAACAGGCTCGCCAACCGAAAAGCAACCTAAATGCGGTAAAAAGGATCTTTAGTATCTCTAAAGGAACCATACATAGAGGTCTTCTTGGTAATCTGAAGGATTCTTCCTTTTCACTAACAACAATTTGCAGTTTTTTATCGCGGATCATGCACTTACAAGACACCCACGCCGTGTAGCACCATCTGGCAGAATACATATTTTTTTTTCTTCTGAGTGATAGACTTGTACATGTCGTCTAAAAGGCAGAAAAGCGCTGCGATATCCATAACAAAGTCTGAATATATTGCTTTCAGTCGTTGTTGTGTCTCAAGTCCTATTGGTATGAGATCACAACTTACCGACTATGGCCATTGGATTCAATAAAATTTCCAATGTACTGTTATAACAAAAGCGCTATTTGCCATTAATTCTGCCAACAACGTTTCAACATTCCAGATCCAATATCTCTTATAGACCATCAGGATTCACTTTCATCAAGGAGCATGTTGAGAATGTATAGTGAATCGACTACTTTACTTTGTCAATACGGAGATCTCAATTGCGGTACATCTTCACTACACACCTCTTGGCCGAGAAAGGGATTGAATTTCTTATCAATAAGCTGGAATGCGGAGTCTTTTAATGCAGACACTCTAAACCTTGGCAGATGAAGTTGATGAATAGTGGTGGTACCTATTCAAATATCCTGTATAATAAGTAAATACTTAAAATCATAAAAACACAAAAAGATTTTTATTTTTATTTATAATAAAAAAAAACCAAAAAGATTTTCTTTTATATAAAATTTTCAAAAACAAAGTACAAAAATTAAAAAAAGAGAAAAATACAAAAGAAGTTTTACAATGGCATGTTCTTCTGAAATCGATAACATTTACGGTCTTAGAAATGTCATTTAACATGAAACAACACTTAAAGAAGTTTCAAGCAGAAGTTTCAAATGTTTTTCAAAACATGCCACATGGTTTGCTATTATTTCTGATAGTAACCCGCTTTTCCTCTTGAGGAAAACATGTCGTCTAAAAGACAGTTGTTCCTAATAACGGGAATTTATTCTCGGG
Source organism: Tanacetum coccineum (assembly GCA_026074375.1). Classification (NCBI taxonomy): domain Eukaryota; kingdom Viridiplantae; phylum Streptophyta; class Magnoliopsida; order Asterales; family Asteraceae; genus Tanacetum; species Tanacetum coccineum. The sequence goes on along the minus strand of BQNB010005504.1, from coordinate 19,622 downwards.
CATGGTCTACTTTATGACCATGCAAAGTGCTTGTGATTCCTTTTGGCATCATAAACAACCCTTGCATCCTATTTCCATAATGACGTCTCAGTGCGCATATGTGTTAAAAATAAGAGAAAATCTTATTTTTGTTCGAGAAAGTTGTCCTTCAAAATGAATCAGTGATTTTTCAGTAATCCACAAAAAGATTTTTCAAAGACAATTCGACTTCTCAAACAATGACAATTAGTCTTTTAATAAAAACGGTCATATTTGAGGGGAGAAATCTTCATCAAATTAATCTCTTAAAACATTCTTTCAAAATAAGTCACGAAATTTAACAATAAAGGTGTTAATAATACGGATCAATTTAAAGGGGAGTAATTGTTTTAACTACACAAGCTTTAGGATGTCACGTGCTTAAAACTTTATGGACTTAATGCAAATATAAGACTTAGTTATTCTCACGGAACAGATTTAAGCTTAACATTCTTTGAACACGAACTGAGTATATGTGCGTACTAGGTTTTGCTGATTCCGACATGTCGAAACCAGCAAGGGGGAAGGAATAGATATACAAGAAAGTTAATGAGTACACGTGATAGAATTCATAACCTATTCGTATTTTAGGTCATTCCGGGAAGACAAATGTCATAACCGCAGAGAAAATCAGTGTTTAAAACTTATTACTTTTTGTGCACTATTTCAACTCCAAGTGGGTATAGATTTCTTGTGAGTTTAAGTAAGTGCATCATTTAAATACTAAGGGGGAAGTTGTTGTAATAAGATTTATTCTAAGCATGAAGAAGATTAGGATACTGATTCAATAAAGGCTTCCTTAAACGTTAAATCATTCAGCTTATTCTTAAAAGAAGTATAAATATGTGATAAAAGATTTCACATAGGTATGATTTTTCCTTTAATTAGTCATATTCTGCAGAAAGAAATGAGTACATTTAGGACTTAATTGACTTAGGTGTTTCCATTTCGACTACTTAAGAAGGAATAATTGTGACATCCGGGACTTAGTTGTCTTTGGTGTTATAATTTATATCATCACTATCATGTAAGGAGAAATACGGACATCCGGGACTTAATTGACTTTGGTGTTGCGGCTTCGAGTTACTTGTGTACTTCGGATATCTGGGCTTTATACATCAAGACTGCTTGATGCGGCTTGCAAGAAAGTTCTGAATCTACTCAAGAAAGGATTACTGGTTTAGGGGGAAGCTAAGACAACTTCAACACCGACACACCAACCTCACAAGCTCAAGTTACATATGTATCTGAATCTGTTTTATCCTCGAAGTTTAATGCAAAGACTTTCATAACTTGGAAAGAAAGTTGAAGCAACGCTAAAGAGTGCTTGAACAGAGAAAGATCAGATTGACAACCTCTTGAAAGAAAGAAGGTTAATGAGGAGCTTAGAAAGTTCGTTGGTGGGAGATTGTACGAAGGAGACCTACGGCTGCATCAAAAGAACCATATGATTCTATCATATGATGTTCTCATCATTCAGGTCAAACCTCGTGCATAAAAATCTTGTGAATATATAAATGTGTAGTGTAGACTTTATGGTGATAATAAGGAGTGCTCGAGTACAAAATTTTCAAGAATTTCTTAGTAAATTCAAAATCTTTCAAATTATTATACTCAGCACTGTCTTATAAACCCTCAAACATTGAGGGGGAGCAATAATATGTTCCATTCTGCTAGAATATATCATTTTGTCCCCGAACGGTTAATCAATTGATATCCAAAATATCAAGGGATTAACATTTTGGATAAGGGGAGAAAATGTGATTAACATGGACTAAATAAATATTGACAGAAGTGATCAAATAAAATGGACTCAATGCACTCCACACTTAGCATGTACTACGATTACGATGCACATGTTAAGGGGGAGCTTTTAGTGATGATGAAAAACTCTCAAAGTGTAAATCTTTTGATATTTATATCAAACACTTTGATTGAAATTTTCAATGATTTTCGGTTTTGATTAAGATGGAATACCCAAAAGATCGACCATGTACTTAAATTTATGAATTTATAAGGTGGTTAGGAATAGGTATTCAAATCTCATGATCCAGCCAGAACCGGAGGGATCTACCCAGGGATATCCACTAGTTAGTGTAGAAGTCCTTAGGTATGATTAAAAAGGAGAAAAAGTGAGAATCAGGAATAATGCCAACTGAGATGGAGCTAACACTGGAACAAACCCAACAAGGTGTTAGTTATGAAGTCTCGGTAAGCATTGAAGGGGTTGAAGAATGAAAAAGAAATGTAAGGATAAAGGGTGAAAAGAAAGAAGCCCTTCATACACTTAGGCAGAAACCGGGTCAATACATATGCTGTCAGAAACACTAAGGTGTTGTCTGACATTGAAGACTATCATGGACCCAGTGACGCTATGCACAACCCTCCCTAGCCACTCAAGGTCTCTCAAAAGACTCTTGTTTCATTTCTCATAGAGATTACACGCATTTCTATCGACTTTCTCACTCCGAGTTAGTTGATATTGAAAAGGTGGCAGTCTGCTCTAGCCTCCGATCACTAAAATCAAAGTGCACTATTAAGTCTAGAGCCAAAAGAGATCATCCATAAATCTCATTAGGACACTTGTCAAATTCTGCTTGCTAAGTCACACAATGTGAATTACAAGATATATATTAAGAGTCCTACGCATTATCCTTGTGATTTTGCCAGAACATCTGAGTGATACTTAAGTATTCACAATGAAGATGGAAATCCTGCTTGAGCCAACATCAAACAAGCTCATGGTAGGTAACTTGTGCGATTCTTTATGAATCAAACTTGTGACAACTGGAAAGAAATGATGGTGCGATTCTATAAGAATCAAACTTGTTCCAGGATATGAATTGATGATTGATGATGAATTTTTGAAATGATTAACACTCTCGATGTGTCACAAAACCACTTTAGCAAGTGACACGTTGAGATAGTAACTCACTGGTTCACTCTTATCGTGCTGTCTGCTTTGAGACGTTCCGATAATGAGAACATGCTGAGTTTGATGAATCTAATGCAAATGTGTTAGAAAGATTCTATACTTCAGCTGGAAATCCTGTCAAGGAGATTCTTCTTAAATTGAATCTACCTGATCACAGGTCGATCCTCACGGATTCGAAGGTTACTCCAACCAAACACGGGCGAATGACAAAGCCATATTCGTCCCCCCTCTTTATTGCTAACTGTTTTAATGCAGGATACTTAAAGATGGTGGTGAAGGTACCTGATTCCAGCTGGCTCACAAGATTCATAACCACATGCTCATACCCGACCGACAAAACATAAAGACATCATGAAAGCTCAACTACATGTTTCAAGACTTCCGCTACTCTGATACCGTACGTCTTTCTTGAAGTGACGAAGTATTAAAGTCAAAGAATTTCAAAGAAGTTTCCGTCACTCTGATACCGAACGTCTTTCTCGAAGTGACGAAGTGTTAAAGTTAAAGAATTTCAAGAAAGATGCAACATTAAAGCTTTCCAAGTCAACAAATCAAGAATGGTATGAGCATGTCGGTCCAGAAGTCACAAGATCACAAGATGACAAAGTCACAAGATGGCGAAACGAGATTATGCTTGGTTGATGATCTCACAGTGCTCAAGATCACATCTCCACTTATAAGTAAAGATAAAGGAACAAGCTCGAGCCTAAAGTCAAAGATTACTACAACATATTCACAAGTGAAAGTCAAGTTTACGAGCTGAAGACTAAGAGATATAGCATAGTATGCTAGGTTTAAATTTTGTAAAATGGAGTGACCTCCCTTAGGGGGAGATTGTTGGAAACAAGAAAAGTATCGATCACTTCCAAGTTGTAATAGTCTTAGCCCGTAGTTTGTTATATGATTAGTATAGTAAGCTAGTCTGGCCCAAGGCCTATGGAAAGCCCGTTAAGGCCTATGGCCGGCCATCATAGAACTATATATACACCTCTCTATGCCTTGGAGAGGTGGTTGGTTAGTTTTTGTATTTCACTTTTCATATATGCATTTCATGTTTTCTTACTTTCTCTCTCTAGAAACAAAACCTTCCTTCCACTCACTCTCTCTCTCTAGTTCTTGATTGTTTATCATAGATTACTAGTATTCTTTACTTTGTTCTGCTCAGTTCAGGTGAATGGTTGTGTGTGTGCTATACACCCCATATCACATTTGGTACATCAGGGAATGCATACATGTGTACATTTGATTATGTGACTATTTGATTATATCTGTTTAGGGTCTATTCATGTATCATGTTTAGACATTTATCTGAGCTCGTGGGCATTCCTTTGTTGTTCTGATTCTTATTCATTCGATTCGTATTTCGTATGATATTTGTTTAGTAGGTTCTCATGATTCGTTTCATTCATTCTTTTGTCTTTTTCCCTCATTATTATTATATCTGTTCACTGAGCGTTAGCTCAGCCGCATTTTCTTTTCCTGCGGCAGGTAATATGCGGGAAGCTCGGATTTAAGTGTTGAGAGTAGGAAGCTCTTAGAGGACCGACCCTTGATAGATTCCTTTGTTTAGATTTATGTTTAAGACTTATTTCGTTGGAAGATCTCTTTTCATTTAGTGTTTGTTTGAATTTAATACTTTTGGAAGTCATTTGTTTCATGACTTAGTATTTTTATTTAATAAAGTCTTCCGCTTGCGTTTATATGTTCTGATATGACACCATAATGTGACTCTTGGTTTCTTTATCAGAGCGGGATGTTACAAAACCACCTATCCAATTATATGATTTTACTGCTTTCCTATAAACATAAAAACACAAAAAGAATCTTCCCTCAACCCTTAGAATTCTGTTAGGCCGTGATCAAGCCTTCCCAACCTATTCCCCGAGTGAACGATAACAACCCCGAGCCTTGCCTATACTACGCTACAACGATTAGGTGGACCGCCTAGGGAGTTGTAAAACTTCGTGTAGAAATCTTTACGAGACCCCACATCAAAAGGCAATCACAAAAGATTTCTAAGGAAAAACTAGTCCTAAATTAATCACTATGTGACAATTTTAAGGAGAAATTAGACTTAGAATGATTTACTAGATTCGATTACCAAGATAAAAGATAAGTGTATAATTCGCCTAGTTCAAATGTGTATTATTCGCCTAATAATGCGTATTATTCGCCTAAGTTTATGCAATTTATACGCCTGAGTGAATGCGTATTATTCGCCTAAGTATACGCGTAATATTCGCCTACGTTCAAAGCGAATAATCCGCCTAACTTAAGGTGTATAATTCGCCTAAGCTTGGGCATATAACTCGCCTAAGCTATGGCGTATAATTCGCCTAAGCTTATGGCGTATAATTCGCCTAAGGACGAGTGTATAGTTCGCCTAACGATGTCACTACGTATAGTTTGCCTAGGATAGGGTGTATAGTTCGCCTAAAGAAGTCGTAAATTGCCCTACATAACGTATAAGTTCGCCTACAAGAGGTTAATGTAAAATATCGCCTAGTGAAAAATTACACCAACATTTTACACAATTTCACGCATCAATATCCATCACAACATGATCATATAGAAACTAGGAAACTCAAGGAACCATTTATAACATGAACTAACCATAGAAATCATAACTTTTGACTTGTTCGACTCGAAAGTACACGAACAACCCAAAGAACCAAAATTTTTGTAGTTAAGACATGTTTAAACTCAAGTAAACACTCACAAATTCATATTATATCATTCTTAAATGCAACCCCACTATCATTTACAAGTTCTTGACCATAACCCATTTGTTCAAAATCAAGAATCACCTAAAACGCACCCATATGTTATTCCTATTAAAATATGTTATAGGTACACGTTCTAGAACCCTATAGAACCAAAACCCCTCAATCAATTCAAGATTTCATCCACTTTTTAAGGTGACAAAATTTTAATCAACTTTTTAGGGTTTTTGAGTATATTACCACGATTAAGCCCTATTAATAGGTGTTTTAAGCATTAATATACGTATACCTTTTGATTAAACAAAGGTTGAACGAGTTCTTGGAGGTTTTTCAAAATCAGCAATGGTGGAGGGGTTTTTATTTGAGTCGTGTTATAGAAAAGAGACGGTAGGGGTGTTTATGTTTAAAACTTTTGGGTTTTGGCATAAATGCCCTCTAAGGTTTACTAAGATTCTATTTCCCTAATAAACTTATCCTAAGACTTAGATTAGTTTCCTAATTGGCAACACTAGTCCCTAAGGTTTAGTTATCAAGAATAAGTCTTACATTTTGCCATAACACCCCTAAAGGATTAAACACATAACAATTAAGGCTTAATTGAGTTAAAATTAATTAAGTCTCATTTAATTATTCACTCGTTATTGTTTAAAACCGTTTCTGATTATCACTTGATTAATTATAAAGAAGATAATTTGACAGTTTCTCCCCCTCAAATAATGACTCGTTTTCTATTGAAAGAGATGTAGTCATTATTTGATGGATCAAAATTGTCTTAGAAAAATAATTTTTAGATGAAACCGAAAGATGATTATATTTTTATAAAAATCAACACCATGAAAATAAGATTTCTCTTATTTTAACAAAGAAATGCACTGACACGTACATTAATTTGTATAAAGGAAGCACGGGTTGTGTTGCAAAGTAAACACAAGCCTTGAATGAATATGAAGTAATTCATTCCCGAGAAAATAAATTCTGGTTATGAGGTCAAGTTTTCTTTTTAAAATACTTGCCTTTAAGATGACAACCGGGTTGCTATCAGAAATAATAGCAAGACATATGTCATGTTTTCTATTCGAACTTTATTTACAACTTTGTGCCATTGTTGAAGGCGGAAACGCGAGGCGTAACAAGATAGATATCATCACAACACATTGATGTCAACAATAGAGAATAACTAGAATGCATTAAATCAAAACCAAGGTGTTATGACCACACCTAACATAAGAGAGGCCTGGTATTGAGGTTAATCGCAACACTACAATACATAGACATAAATAAATCTCAACAATAACAACATCAATATTCAAAATATCCAAAATGTAAAAGTATGCAATAAAAACTCTATCATGAAAGACTCCACATGCAAGATCTAAAGGTCTTGCTAGCCACGCATCTTAACTTCCTTTACTTCGCTAGGCTTACCTAAAAATGATACTTTAAAACATCAACATAATGTTGGTGAGATTCGTAGGTTTAAGACAAAAGTTACTCCCACTGCGAATGATAATCATTAGTACATACAAGAATATTATACACAAATGCAAGCAATCCAATAAGTCACACAACATGGGATAGGCGTACCCCTCCGATCCAATAAGTCACATAGCATGGGATAGGCGTACCTCTCCGATCTAATAAGTCACATAAGCCATATAATATCAAGCAATGTCCAAAACCAAGTAAAAACAATTATGTGCAGCAATGTAAAACATATCAAAACCATTTAGTATCATTTTCACCCCAAGAAAACATAGAAAAGGGGGCTATGAATACTCACCTCAAGCTTTACGAACGCGCACACAAATTCCAAGCAAAGTCTACACAATATAATTTAATGGGTTATACATGATTAAGGTTTCACGGCCTTAAACATGTAACCTTTCAATTGATGGATACTAATGTTCAAATTATGCTTATAAACACCCTACCACACTTCCCATACTTTATTTACACTCTAAATACTTAAATCCCTTTATTCAAGTTTTAGATTATAGTAGAATTTTATAGTCACTTGATGATCACTAATAAAATACTAAACGACCCAATTAGATTTCCATACTACATTTTCTACATTTTCAATGAGTTTTGTAACTACTATGATTTTTAGAAAAAATAATATTGAGTCTAGCTATTTTAAAAAAATTCAACATCACAAAGTGTCCAGAATTGGACCTGATTGGACCACTCAAAAGTTTGACTTGACCAGACCCATTTAGGCACTTGGGAAAAATCTACAAAAAATCCAAAAATTCATAGAAATCATAAACTAACTATTGTAGCAATCCCATAAATTAAAAAGGTGTTTTGATATAGGTTTTGACCTCACAAACACAACCCATAATTTGTCCCTAAAACTCAGTTTTGACAATGAATCTTGTAAAATTATTTTGACTGACTTTTACTCACTTTTAATTCATGAAACCACTGGGGTTAGAAAGTAGACTCTCTGTAGATAATTTTAGAATGAAGAAAATGAATAAAAGCTATTCGTATGATTAAGTTATGACTCTCGCAAGATGACATAAAATTCTGCCAAGTTTTCCATTCCGAATTTACCATAATTAAACCTAATTAAACTTACCCAAACCTTAATTATTATACCCAAAATGATTTTTAATGATCAAAGCACCTTATTTTCAGAATATTTACAAACCCTAATCCATCAATTCAATTGTTAATGAAAATTTAATAAATTAAGGGTCAAATAAGGAAATATTTTGGTTTTTTCTCAAAAAAATATAAAACTAATAAGAATAATTTAGAGAATGTTTCTTATAAAGGAAACAATCTTTTTTCTGAAATACTAAAATCCTCACTTTGCGTTTTCCTTTATATATATATATTTCAAAACAAATACAAACTATTTACTATTTATTCACCTTAATTACTTAAATAAATACATAACTTAAAATAAAACACTTACACTACTTATTATTATTTTTCCTAAATTATTATCTACTTATTAGTTCATAAATAAATTATAAAATATCAATTCAATAATTAATCTAAACTCAAAATTTAACGATACATATTTCTTCAATTTTACCGACGATAAAATAACGAAAATCATGATACTTCTGAAATCATCATCATATACGAAACGAAATGACTAAATCATTCATTTCTACTCTCACAAACACACATTATAGCACACATATCGAATCACATAAATCACCAACTCAACTTATTTACATAAATTAAAACACATAAAGTTAGCTAGGTTAACACTAACGGTTAAACTGACCTTGCAAAATCGCGGTTGTCACATTCTCCCCTCCTTAGGGAAATTTCATCCCGAAATTTAACTAATACTTCCACTAACTCATTTAGCAAACAAATTCAGATACTTAGCCTTCATAAAATCCTCACGTTCCCAAGTAAACTCAGGTCCACGCTTAGAATTCCAACGAACATTAACGATTAGGATCCTACTTTGTTTCAACTTTTTTTTAACTTCACGATCCATAATCTCTTCAGGTTCTTCAACAAAAGGTAGAGTTTTGTCTATCCTAATTTATTCCAATGGCACATGCAGGTTTGCATCCGCCAAACACTTCTTTAGATTCGACACATAAAATATATCGTGTATATTACTCAACTCTTATGGCAATCTCAAGCGATAAGCTATAGGACCAATCCTTTCAAGAATCTCAAATGGTCCTACATACCTCGGAGCTAATTTACCCTTCTTCCTGAAACATACCACACCCTTCTAAGGCGACACTTTTAGTAACACTTAATCACCAACTTTAAATTCCAACAGTTTACGCCTATTATCAGCATAGCTCTTTTGACGATCTCTAGATGCTTTGAGTCTCTCCTTAATCAAAGCCACTTTGTCGATAGTTTCCTACACCATTTTCAGACCAATCAATCTATTCTCTCTGACTTCAGCCCAAAGGACAGGTGACCTACACTTCCTTCTATACAACGCTTCAAATGTAGCACATCGAATACTCAAATGATAACTATTATTATAGGAAAACTCAACTAAAGGTAAATGAGTATCCCAACTACCACCAAAATCAATCACGCATGCTCTTAAAATATCCTCCAAAGTCTGAATAGTAAGCTCAATTTGTCTATCTGTTTGAGGATGGTAAGCCATACTCATATCCAACCGCGTTCCTAAGGCTTTCTGCAATGTTTGAAATAATCGACACTAGTACTTCATGCCTTGCTACAATCTCATCGATATAGAGTCTTGAAAATTTCTCTATACTATAGTCTTTATCGCCTAAAAATGAGCTGACTTGGTTAGTCTATCGAGTATTACCCAAATCGTATCGTACCCACTCCTCGACCTCGGCAACTTAGTGGTAAAATCCATAGTGATTGTCTTATTTCCACTCGGGTATCTCTGGCTGTTGTAGCAAACCCGACGGTATTTGATGTTCATCATTTACTTTTGAGCAAGTCAAACACTTACTAACCTAAGTAGCTAAACCCTTCTACATACCTGGCCACCAATACATGTCTCTCAAATCATAATACATCTTATCCGATCCCGGATGAATAGAGTATCTCATTGCATGAGACTCATCCATAATTAACGTCCTTACATCACCAACCAAATGAACCCATATTCTATCCATAAAGTATAAACCTCCATCTCCTTTCTTTTCCATTTGTTGATCCAAGCTACGCAACATTTCTGCTGGCGCATTCTCTTCCTTGGTCGCCTCACTCTGAGAAGCTAACAACTTTTCCTTAATACCAGACTGAATCGTCATACACTGTGCTTGCACAAGCTTCGGTTTCACTCTTTCCTTCATACTCAATGCGTCAGCTACTACATTCGCCTTACCTGGATGGTAGCGAATCTCAAAATCGTAATCACTAAACAATTCAATCCATCTTCTTTGGCGCATATTTAACTCCTTCTGGTCAAATATTTGCTGAAGACTCTTATGGTCGGTATAGATAACACTTTTCGTTCCGTACAAATAATGTCTCCAAATCTTAAGAGCAAAGACTACTGCACCCAACTCTAAATCATACGTGGTATAGTTATTCTCATGAATCTTCAATTGTCGCGATGCATACGCAATTACCTTGCCCCTTTGCATGAGCACACATCCCAATTCTTAATTTGACGCATCACATCAGACTACAAAATCTTCTGCTCCATCAAGCAAAGACAATATTGGTGCATTACACAAATTGTCCTTCAAAATCTGAAAGGCTTCCTCTTGCTCCACGCCCCACAACTAATTTTTATTCTTCTATGTTAGTGAGGTAAAGGGTTTAACAATATTAGAAAAATTCACGATGAAATGTTGATAGTAACCAACCAATCCTAGAAATGACCGTACTTGTGACGGTGTCTTCCGAGCTTTCCAATTCTTCACTGCTTTAATCTTACCTGGGTCTACATGAATACCATTTATATTAACCACATGCCCGAGGAAATGTACTTCTTGTAAACAAAATTCGCACTTAAAAAACTTAGCAAACAGACTCTCCTTCTTTAGCAGCTCCAAAACTAATCTCAAATGAACCTCGTGTTTCTCCTTGGACTTTGAATATATCAAGATGTCATCAATAAACACAATAACAAACTTATCTAGATATGGCTTGCACACCCGATTCATTAAGTCCATGAAAACCGCTGGTGCATTTGTCAACCCGAATGGCATAACTGTAAACTCAAAGTGTCCATAACGTGTTCTAAATGTAGTTTTTGGAATGTCTTCTTCATGCACTCTTGGCTGATGATAACCAGATCTAAGATCTATCTTAGAGCAATAACGCGAGCCTTGCAATTAATCAAACAAGCCGTCGATCCTGAGGAGAGGATAACAGTTCTTGACGGTTATCTTGTTTAATTCTTGGTAATCTATACACATACAAAACGACCTATCCTTCTTCTTAACAAACAACACACGTGCTCCCCACGGAGAGTGACTTGGTCGAACAAAACGTATATCAAACGAATTTAAAGGGTTACGAGTTATCAAATAGGGTAGTAAACGAATATCAAATCAAAGGCTAAGGAACATATAAGGGATTTCGCAGGTGCAAATAGATACGGTTTAAATGTTAGGAGAATCCTTAAAAGAAAGGATAGGATATATGTACCGATAGGAAACGCAAATGAAAGAATCAACAAAGCGTACCAAGACAAAAAGGAACACATATCGAATAACAATACGTATCAAGATTGATAATTAAGAAAGATAGAATTCTTATACCAATAATCGACTTTACTCGATAGAACCAACTAAATACTATTTTATAAAAATCATTTTAAAACAATAAAGAAAGTCGCTTTTTGGAAAATCAAAAGGTGAAGTATGCTGCAAGTTCATTCATAAATAAGGCCTTGACTTAGCTGAACACCCAGGTTCAGGCAAGGGGTCGTGAAGCTGCTATAGGAATGACATGGGTTGAGTTTAAGGCGTTGCTTGTGGAAGATTTTTATCCAAGTACCGAAATGGAGAAGTTGGAGATTTGGTGTGAATTTTAGAATCATACTATGGTTTGGGGTCTAATCATGCGTGGTATACTGATTGGTTCCATGATTTCTTGGCAAACAACAGCGATTTAGCAGTTAGTTTAAACGTTAGTGTTACCTAGCTAGTTTATGTGTTTGAAATTTTGTGCTTAAGTCGATTGGTGTTTTATTTGTGATATGGATATGAGTGATCATGCTTGTTGCCTTGTGTGTTTAGAAATGGATGATTCAATATTCTTTTTCGTATATGATAATGTTTTTGGATTGTTAGTGCATTTGCGCATTTAGTACATTTGAGTATTGGAGTGGTATGAGAAATTTATGTATTTGAGTGTGAATCGTTAATCTCGGGTTGAGATTATTTAGTATATTAAGGTTTTATAATTTAATTAGGTTGTAATAAATAAATATAGCTTAGGAAAAATTTAATAAGTAGTATAAGTGTTTTTAATTTAAGTTTTGTATTTATTTAAGGGTTTAAAGTAAATATGTAATAAATAGTTTAGTAGAAGTGTAAAAGAAAAAAATATATGGATCATCGTAGAAAGGTGAGATACTTGTGTTAAGATTCCGCATTAACACATAGTATTCATAATCAGTGTTTCTACATAGTCAACTGTATTTATACATTTTGATTATCATCCTTAATAGGCTGCAGAGATCTATTCCTAAGGGACTCACAAACTACGAACCAAAAGAAGAACGCATGACTCATCCGTACTAACGATCAAAAGAACAACCATAGAAAAGCATCGGTACCAACATGTCGCAAACATGATACAAAAGCCAAAGGATGTGAAAAACAAGGGAGTAAACATCCACACTAATATGTTATGAACAATTAGTGTTTGAAGAAAATTTAGATATTTTTACAAAAGTCAATGCAAGGAAGGAACCAATGAAACGTACGGTGTAACACCCCCTTATTTGACATATAGCAGCGGAAGCTAATTTGGGGTATTACTTCGTGAACCAAGAGTCATAATCATAGAAAATGACTCAAAAGAGACGTTTGGAAAATTTAGTTATCATTCATTATTATATCAGAGTTTTACAAAAGAGGTCCCAAAATACATTGAAAACATAAAAGTTGAATGATAACAAGTTTGGACGTCCTCAAGTACAATGCCACTTCGTGCCATAGTTGCTTAATTAACTGAGATAAACATGCTAAAAGGATCAACACAAAGGTTGAGTGAAATTCACAGTGTTTGCAATGTAATAGTTGAATACAAGTCATCATAAGTGGTAATAATTGAAACGAATACAATTATCATGGAAAACAGTATTATTGCCCTAAGCTCATGCAACAAAACATTAACATCCGAAGTCAATTTAACGACTTAAAGGAATAACTGTCCTTAAGGAAAGGTAACTTGCCAAAGTTACCCATTGTTCTCAAATATAGTGCGTTTGGTTACCCCATGTACGGGTACACCAACGGGAGTCGTCACCCCCAATAGATCTATCCACAATATTCACGTTCACTCGCAAGTGACTAATGGTTCATGATTAAGAAATATTGGCAGTGAAGGCAAACTCAGGCAATAACATATCAGGATAGCATACAGTTGGAAAACACTTGTATTCATGGTTTATAGCATGTATCTCCCCACGGAGTTTGGAAAACATGTAAAGGTGGGACTATGAACTCACCTTGATAAGGTAGTTGATTGATTTAAAATTTAATTCAAATAAGAGTAAACAGCCTCGTCACGCAACCTGGGGTAATATGTCAAGTCTTAGTTTGATTGTTGATATTACAAACTTTATTTCATAAAGTTTAACGGTTTTTGGTTTGATAACTTGTGAAAATATCGTATCACTGTTCGGGCTATCATAATCCAGAGGTCATGTAGTAAACGTTTGAGGAGCTAGGACACTTTAAATCGTAAATCCAGCAACTCGTCAAAACGTCTACCCAAATAAAACCCCTCACATGAAATTCCCTAGTAACGTGATACGTTATAGATTAAATGATAAGATTTTATCTTTTTAAGTTTCTTTAAAAGCTAGTGGATGATAAATTATGTTATATTTATAACATAATTGTTTTATAGTGTTTCGATCGATGAATGATAACGACAAGTGTGTCGGGTTTTAATAAAATCGAGTCTTATAATATTTAAATAAATTTTTATGATTAATATAAAAATATTACATTTTATACCTTTGAGAATATGAAAATGACAATATATACCCTTGGTATATATTAATTTACAAATTTAACCTTTATATATATTTTTAAGCATTTAAACCCTTTACTTTAGAGTATGGAAAAACAAACCCCTAAAGTTTAACTTTAGGTTAATTACATTTTTGGCTCGAAGTTTAATAATTTTACAATTTATAATATATACCCCTATGCATGAAATGTTTTGCGTTTTTAGTCCAAATTATATAATCTTTGTATTTTTGAAATCCAACTTAGTTTTGCAGCTTATAGCTTATTACTATAAGTTAAAATAAGTAAGTTTTATGAGCTTGTAGCTTATGAAAAGAGCTTATTAGCTTAAAAATCCAAAACATGTTCGTTTGGTTTAAAAAGATTAACCCGATAGGTTTAAGGATTTAAGATTAGTTTTCAAGGTTATAAAAATAATAAATGAGCTTATTGAAATAGCTTATTATAACAGCTTATGGCTTAAAGCTTGTTAGATACACGAAAAGAGCTTTTTAGGGTTTTTAGAGTGTGTTTGGTTTAGGAAAACCAAATGAGTAAGCTTTAGGGTTTAAGGGCTGTTTTCATGAGATCATAAGGATGTATAGGAGCTTATATATAATCTAAAACAATACAAGAGCTTATAAAACAAGGTGAAGACATACAAAAGCTTGAATGGGTCGAAATTTTTGAAATGAGGTCGAACACTTTAAGTTATGAATCAAAGACTCCTTTCTTCTTAAATCTTGGCTTCTACTTAGCTTAAACCTTCTTTCTTCTCTTCTATGGCATGGCTAGAACATGATTTTAAGGTAGTATAAAGTTTTGATGGTGAATTGTAAGTGTATGTATGTTTTTGTGTATATATAGGGTAAATTTCGAAGTAGTGGCCAAGTTTATATGGAGTAGGGACCAAGTTTACTTGGAGTGGTGGCCAAGGGTTTTTCTTGGAGTCTAAGGTGGTGATAAGGGTGGTAGAGTGCTAGCTAGGTGGTGACTAAGGTGTGTGGGTGGTTGCTTGGTGGTGACAAGTAGGTGAAAGGAGGCTAGCAAGGTGGTGAATCATGGTGGTGCTTAGCAAGGTAGTAGGCAAGGTGGTGAATCATGGTGGTGCTTAGCAAGATAGTAGGCAAGGTGGTGAATCATGGTGGAGGGTGGTTGCTAGGTTAGGTTTTAGTTTAAAACTAGTTTAAGGTGTACGGGTTGTTTAGGGTTTTCAGGTTAGGGTTTTGGTTTTTAGGACGAGTAGGGGCTGAAATGGAGGGAAAGTGTTGGAAACACAAAAAGTGTCGGTCACTTCCAAGTTATAACAGGTCTTAGCTCGTAGTTAGTGTAATGATTAGATTAGTAATCTAGTCCGGCCCAAGGCCCATGGGAAGCCCATTAGAACCCATGGGCCGGCCATCAATGCACTATATAAACCCTCTCCTAGCCTTGGAGAGGGTTGGTTGTTCCATTTTTTTTTTACCACATTTCATTTTAACAATCATCCATTTTCCATCAATCTCTCTCTAAATCACAACCCACATCTCACTATTGTTCTTGGTTTGATCATAAGATTACTAGTATTCTATAATTGGTATCAAGAGCCATGGAGTGGTGTGTTTAGTTTTTGTGTTTTGAATTGTGTTCAAAAACCTTTACAAAGAGCAAATTAGTGAATTTTTTTGGCTTAAAAACCTTAAAGTTTTCATTTTTATTGTTCCTATAGGGTTAGTAACACTAGTTGTACAAGAATTTTTTCTAAAAACCATTAAAAATCGTGTTTTTTGAGTTTTGAAGATTTGAGTTTCGAAGTAGTTTGGACCGAACGATGGACCGAACAAGGAGACCGAACGAGTTAGACCGAACAAGGAGACCGAACGAGTAAGCCGAACAAGTCAACCGAACTAGCATATTCTAGTTGGAACCGAACGAGGTCTTTCCTAGTGACAACCGAACGAGCCGTTTACTTTGGGAACCGAACGAGCTATTCTCTTTGGGGACCGAACTAGATATTTCTATTTGGGAACCGAACGAGTTAATCTTTGTCGGCCGAACTAGTTTAAACCGAACAAGAGGAACCGAACTAGTGACAAGTAGGACCGAACGAGTAGGACCGATCGAAGAGGACCGAACGAGAGGACCGAACGAATTAATTTTTCTGTCAACCGAACTAGTGAAATCCAAATTAAGTTTAAACTTAACAAACTCATTTCTAAATTATACGGTTTTTTCTTTGACTTGTAAAATCCCGTGAAACAAACACTTGTTTTCCTGGTTTTGTCTAGAATTGTAAAATCCCGTGTAGTTTCATTTCAAGACTCAACAATCACGTAACCAAACACAATTTCTTTCTACCACCGATCGATCAATTTGTAATCTTTTTGATACCACAATGACGACTCTTGCTGATAAATCACTTCTTTCTGGAGGAGACAACAAACCACCGATGCTTGAAAAACACTTGTATGATTCATGGAAAAGCAGAATGGAACTGTATATGATGAATAGACCACATGGAAGAATGATTCTTGCTTCTGTTGAAAAAGGACCACTTGTCTGGCCTTCAATCACTGAGGATGGAGTAACAAGGCTTAAGGAATATGTTGAACTGACTCCCGCTGAAGCCATTCAAGCAGATTGTGACATCAAAGCAATAAACATCATTCTCCAAGGCCTACCAACTGAAATCTATGCTCTTGTGAGTCAACATCGTGTGGCAAAAGATCTTTGGGAGAAGATTAAACTGCTAATGCAAGGAACGTCATTAACAAAACAAGAACGTGAGTGCAAGCTGTATGATGAATTCGATAAGTTCACTTACAAGAAAGGAGAGACGCTACATGAGTACTACTTGAGGTTCACTCTGTTACTCAATGATATGAACATCTACAAGATGCCATTGGAGCAGTTTCAAGTTAACACCAAGTTCTTAAACACTCTTCCTGATGAATGGAGCAAATTTGTTACTGATGTTAAATTGGTCAAAGACTTGCACACTACCAATGTTGATCAGCTTCATGCTTACCTGCAACAACATGAAAGACATGCAAATGAAGTTCGTTTGATGCATGAACGCAACCCCGATCCTCTTGCTTTAGTTGCATCTCACCAATTAACTCAGCCAGCTTATCAATCTCATCTACACACTCACCCAAAGTCTCTATCTCAACTTCATGTTTCACCATATCAGTCTTCACAGTTTGTTACACCTTATCAAACTCAACAATTCACAACCAATCAATCAACACCTCTTTCAATTACTTATCCATCAAATGAGTACCAATCCACTGGTCACCACAACGTTTATTCTCCACAACCATCAATCCCACAATTGGAATATGCTCCCACAGCCTATCAGCAGCAACAACCTGAATTTTCCCAACCAGATTCTAGTCTAGTTGTTCCAGTGTTCCAGAAAGGGGATGATCCAATTGATGCAATTAATCACATGATGTCATTCTTAACTGCTGTTGTCACATCCCGGTATCCTACTACCAACAATCAGCTAAGGACTTCGTCAAACCCTCGTCAACAAGCTACCATCTATGATGGAAAAGTAACTGTGCAACCTGTTCAGGGGAGACAAACTACTTATGCTGCTGGAACAACAAGAAAATACACACCTGGTGCAAGTGGTAGCAACACGGGGAAACAACGACTGTTTATTGTTTACAATTGCAAAGGGGAGAGTCATATTGCCAAGCAGTGTACTAAGCTAAGAGGAAAAGAGGAATGAAACATAGTTCAACGATACAAGTGTGTTTGGTATCAAGCTCACAAGTGGTCAAGCTTTAACAAGAGAAGAAATAGCATTTTTGGCAGATCCAGGACTTCCTGACATTCAAACCTCTCAGACAGTCATCACCCACAATGCTGCTTATCAAGCCGATGATCTGGATGCCTATGACTCTGATTGTGATGAACTCAACTCAGCCAAGATTGCTCTCATGGCCAATCTCTCAAGGAATGGCTCAGATGCACTCACTGAGGTACACAATCCAGATAATCTGAACTATGACTTATTCAATCAAAGTGAGCAGATAATGACGTCTTCTGAACAGTCCAATGATGTGAGTCAGACAGAAACTGACATAACCAGTGATAGCAATATCATTCCTTATTCTCAGTATCTGAGTGAAACACAACAGGAAACTGTCCAGAATTCTAACTCTTCTGCTCAACAAGATGTCCTGATATTGTCTATGTTTGAGCAATTAAGTACCCAAGTGACGCATTGCACCAATGTTAATAAAGCTTTGACTACCGAGCTTGACAGATATAAAGAAGAGGTTAAAGATTTGAAAGAAATGCAAAATGTTGAAAACAGTTTTTCAGGATCAAATGAACAGTTTGCCGAGATTGTACGTCTTAAGCAAAATCTTTTCGAACAAGTGCAAGAAAAGGATTCTTTAATGAAAACAGTTTCTGATCTCAAAAATAATTTAAAAATGGAAGAAAACAGAAATATTGATAGAGAAATTGCTTTAGAAAAGAAAATCAAACAACTTGATAACATCATTTTCAAAAGAGGTCAATCTACGCAAACTGTTCATATGATTACTAAATCCAAAATTTGTTATGATCATTCCTCAAAACAAGCTATTGGTTTTGAAAAACCTTTCTATCTGAAGAAAGCTTGAGAGTCAAAGCCAAAGCTGTATGACGGGAATACCATTCTTAAAATGGATTCTATTATGATTCTTGACTCTGATGAGACATTAATGCTTCATGAAGAGAGTCGTTCAAAAATGCTTTTGAAAGAACAAGATCCAATGCTTGTAAAACACAAAGTGAACACGAAACCCATTAATTATGCTATTCTTAATAATGACTACTACAAATGATTTGTTCAACAATCTGATTTATATAGTGAACATGCCTATTGGAAAGCGACTTCGGTCCTACCTTTAGACCCATCTCATTCTTCCACAACCGTCATAGTTGAGGTTCCAAAAGAACTTCCTAAAGTAAGTATGGTGAATACTAGCTTGAAAGAGCTTAAACGTTATCTTACTGGCTTTGATCAGGTTGTCAAAGAAAGAACCACTGCCACAGCTATCACTAAGGGCAAGTGGGGGTTTAAACATACAAAGGCTTGTTTTCGAGATGAAATCATTCCGTTTTAAAAGATTTAAAAGATATCTTCAATAACTTCAACCAATACTTGGTTGACGAACTTGCCGATGTCCAACAAGTCTTTTATCAAATGGAACAGGCTGTCGAACAACATTGCTTGGAGTCCAAAACTTTCGAAGTTAAAATAAATCAAGTTTTGACTGAAAATAAATGACTCTTGGCACAAACCATTGATAATGATATTGTAAAGACTGTTGTGAATTT